>JANHAO010008956.1:0-18796 GCA_026873985.1 Saraca asoca | reverse complement strand
TTCCTATTGCAATGGCCAAGGGAAGAGCCACCAGAGTTTCAAATGCACAACCCCATCCTCTGGATGGTCATGTCTCGACAACGGATTCATCCACTACTCTTGTTATCAGAGCAGCTACTGGTGCCCCTCTAGCCAACTCAGTACAACCAACTCCTATAGCCAATGGCACTGACAAATCGTAAACCTGGCTCCAACATCAGAAGAAACTTAAATACATGACGGGAGAGCTGGCTAAAATAGTCATGATGTTAGTGCAGGAACAAGCTCAGAATGTGTAAGGGTGGGCTAAGACTACCGTACCTGAGGTTAAGCATTCCGGTGAAGAGCAGACTTTGCATCGCCATCCACATGGCTAGAACACTGAACCAAACCACCAGGTCTCTAGCCAAAGACCTGGGGGCTTGGATGGTTTGGTGGAAGACCTCTTTCAGAGAGTCGAGCATCTGAGCAAGAAGAGGAGTAACCGTGGGAATGGGAATGATAGTCCCGAATGCCAGCTCGCTAAGAAGAGCAAGGATGAACGACCCCCATTATCAGGTCATCACAACACTTACAGCATCCTATTAGACGCTCAGGACAAGATCTTTACAATGGCAAGGGATAAAGAGGACTTCAAAAAGCCTCCACCCTTGAAGACTCCCAGCCAGTCTAGGCTTAACCGAGGGAAATTCTGTGCATACCACAATGAGTTCAGGCATGTCATCTCAAAGTGCTAGGCACTGAGAGATGCCATAGAGGATCTCATCAAAAGAGGTCAACTCTAAGACCATGTTGTGCAGCCTTCTAGGCGACAGCCTAGATCATCCTGATGGGACACTGAGCAAAAGCAATCTCTTACTATCAGGATGATCTTCTAAACTCTTGTACTCTTTTGTAAATTATGTAAACATTTTGAATACGACTACTGATTTTTAATTTTTCTTTGAATAGGTGATTTACCTAATTGGCACTTTTTATTTGGGCACAAGATCGCCCTGATCACAAGATCGATCACCCTTTTATTTAGACACATGATCACCTCGACCATAAGATCAGTTAACCTTTTTTTTTGGGCACAAGATCACCTTGACCACAAGATCGTTTACCCTTTTATTTGGGCATAAGATCGCCTCAGCCACGAGATCGACCAACTTTAATTTTGTAACTCTCATGCAAACTCAATTAAGTCGTAACTCTCATGCAAACTTATCTATTTGACCACTAGATCAGCCTGAGCACGAGATCGCTCACTTATCAGTTTCATAGCTCTCATGTGAACTCAATTGTTTCGCAGCTTTCATGATAACTTATTTTATTATTTAAATATTCTTGTACTAACTTGTCTATATTATTTAAATGTTCTCGTACTAACTTGTCTATTTATTTATTTGGCCACAGGATCGGCCCGAGCACGAGATCGCTTAACCTGCAACTCATGCTATCCTCTGATTGTGCGTAGCTTGCGCAGTTTGATTCAACCAAAATGTTTATGTGAGAAATAAAAACAACAAGCAAAAATTGCAAAAAGAAGCTGAAGCTTTATTCATTAAAAGACCTTAACAAGGCAGATGTACCTCAGGGAGGTTTAGATACAAGCTAATCAAAATATAAAAGGGAAAACCTATGACCAAGAAGAAGGACTGGCCATGAAGGGTTGTACTCTAGCTGACTAGAGCCTGTACGCCACCAAGGTCCTTAAATTTCCCTTCCAATGCACAATTAGCAGTGGCACTGCAGCTCTTTATTTTCTCCATCCTCCAGCTCCCCTTCTGATTTGTGAAGGAAGCACACTAGGAAGCATCAAGAGCTTGGCTGGCCAAAAAATTGCCTCATAGTGGAGTCGCGAGGATGCAATTTAAGATCCATATGAGATCTCTCCATGTTAGTGGAGAAGCCAAGTCTTCCAAACTCTCTATGTAGCAGACCATACATGCCTCTATGGAGGGATAGAACACCGGAAACGATGGAGGTTTATCAGGAAACTCTATGGTTTACTCAGTGCAGTGACAGAAGGGCTCTTCTCCTTATGTTATGGTTTAATCCCTAGTAGTATACCAAGAGCTCCTGTTGGGAAATTCGATTCTAGGTCTGATACAGAGGGTAATCCACTCTAGTATGCGACTGACTAAAGATGATAGACCTGCATGTGTTAAGCATATAGCTGAAGTTTCCTAAGTGCTTCAACCTACTCTTACAAGATGAATCTCTTTCTATACGTAATTTCGACAAGAAATCCTGGGGAAGGTTTGAGATCTCAGTGGAGATGGCAAAGATTAGGTGCCTTTTTTCTTTATTCTTTCTAAGATAAGGAAGATCGAGAAGAGCCCGAAAAGAAGATAGCTAACAGATCTTAAGTTAGGAGACCCTACTAAGCAGGTAGAATCAGGGAGAGAACTTCATTACAAAAGCTTGGTTAGAATCAACACTTGTTGGCTTGAAAGCTGTAACAACCCTTCCTCAATTGGCAGTTTCAAGGTTAGAGTTTCCGTTTCTCAGAAAGCCACTTCTCTAAGTATGCATGCCGACATAGGTGTTGTGGTAATCATAGAAGTTTGATTATAGTGTGGTAAGGGCTCAGTAAACCAATAAAGATAATTGCTAAGGGCTAAGGCACCGCTCTCTTTCTCTTTAAGAAAGCAGTCCATCCTAAGAGATTGGCATCATACCCTTTCCCAAATATAGAGCTGGCTGGCTCCATCGATGAATCCATATTCATTCCCCCAACCATTATCATTTATGGCCTCAGAAAAGGCTAAGTTTGACTTAGCAATAACTGTCGAACATGTGACATGAGAAACATGGCCTAGAGAAGAAGAAATAATAGTCTTGGGAGAAGACTTTAACTGATCAGGAATTGAAGAGTTTTAACTCCCAGCCCGTGGTGCGAGCTGAGAGTTGGGGGGCTTATGTTATATCTAAAAATCGATTCATCTTGGATGGACATGCAAGAAGCCTAAGAGCGACAAAAGGACTTATCAAAAGAACTGTCCAAATCGCTACACTTTCAATCTATGTTATAAGCATGACACCTCAGCGTGAACTTGTGCAAGTCAAAGCAAGCTCGACCTCTCCATTTTGAAGAAAGGGCACACCCATAGGCTAAATGACCTGGCTAATAGGGTGTGATCAGTGACCCGAGAGCTCGCCAGATAGAAGATCGAGTCATATCTTACCCCAATGGACAAATGGAGCCTGCCTATAGAAGACAATCTATAGTAGTCAAAAAAGAAGATTTAATCTGTATATTCAATCTTGTACATTAAATATTGATGTAACATATTTATTGCATATGTTATTACTATTGTAACCTCCTCTCCTCTATAAATATGAGGAAGGAGACCTTTGTTAAAAAAGAGGGAGAGATCACCGAACTACTAAAATAGAAAGGAAAACTTGAGTGTTGTAACTTTGTAAAAACACCACTTGAATAACACACTACGATAGACGTAGGGTCCGGTGATACCCGGATTTGGTTGAACCATGTTAAACCCTGTGTCTCCCTTTCTGCTCTTCCCTTAATCTTTATTTATTTTACTATTTTGCCGTGCTCAAACTGGAGATAGGTTAGAGATCCTGTAAGAATCTCTCCCCATTGGCTGAAGTTTGGACTCTTCATACGAATCAAATTTCACCGTCAACAGGTTTTTAGGCATATCTTGAGTTATGGACCTTAGTTTTAGGATATTCTTATATCCTTAGAAAGCCAATAGAATGATCTAAAAATGTCATGAAGAGTCCTAACTCAATTTAGCCATTTTATAAGTCAAATAAAACCTATAAGCTAGAACAAAGTACTAACTTGTGACCCAGAATCAATTTTGGTATTTTATCATAAGTGGAGCTTTACCCATCATTTATGTGCAATTAAGCCCATAGCATAGCTAAGATTCATGCTAACAACTTTCATGAAGGGCTTGAGGTCAAACTACACCATTTTGAATTAGTTTCATAGTTTTAGACTTAAGTGTTTAATTCTGTTACGGGTTGCACTATTCTAGAAAGCTGTCTCAATTTTTAGCCCATAGCTTGAGCTAGGAATCAAGCTTTTATAAAAAGTTAAGGCCATTGGACTCCTAAGTGACTAAGCTACATTTCATATGAAGGGAGCCACATCTAATTAAGCCTTCTTGTAACCCTAATTAGTAGCCCAATCAATTAATAGTGCAGTCCTATAAATACTAAGCTGAGCTATAATTGTAATAACTTTTAAAATCATGTTGTATTGCCTTTAATTTAGAAAAGGAGAGGAGCTCTACAAGGGCATAACTCCAATCCCAATTAGGTTTATTCTTTCCTTTTATTTTTGCATTTTATTTCTACATTAATGTGCAACTAAACCTCCATTTCAAAGTAAGGGAACCAATTCTTTTGTTAATTGTGAAACTTGATTATAATTCCAATTTATTCCTAATTTGATTATCTAATTTTACTGCTTATAATTGATTTGGATGATTAGTTAATAGGACCTATTAAGCAATTATTCAATGTGATTTAATACTAGCTAAATTCCCATAAGCAATTCCATTGTTTGTGGTTATTTGGTTATGGGGTAGCAATATGGTTTTGATTTGCTACTAGGATAAGTCAATTTTCCTAGAGAACCAAGGATAATTAGTTGAGTTTCTACTAGGATAATTTAATTAGCTAGACTTGGTATTTTCATATCTTAATGCTATTGGTAAATTGGTTAAGGTGCTGGACTTCAACTGATTTAGCAATAAGGGTCAATTAGGTGCAGGGATTGGTTAACTAGATTAGGAGGAAATTAAAAATAATTAAGTGATGAGCTTAATTAGTTTCTTGGCTAAGTGGTCAATGAGAGAATGAAACAATAGTATCAAGGATCACATATAGAATTGATTGCAAGATTCCCTAATTAAGCTTTTCTCATTTTATTTCCTTTCATTTCTGATTCTATTTTCTATTCACTTCAACTGTTTGCCTTAATTCCTATTCTAAGTAGATAATATCCAACCCTTCCACTTCATTCTACAAACACATTGAAGTAAATCACTAGCCTCTATGTATATGACCTTGACTCACCCTAGTTAGTAACTTAGGTAATTCAGCACTATTTTTAATCAGTCTTAATAGTCTTAACATTAGTACTAGGCTTTAATTTCAGTCCTTACCCCTTGTTTTACCCATATTTTTGCATAATTCCCTTAGTTTTTTGCCTTTTCAAGTAGGGTCAGGTGATAAAATGTTTTGTAAAATTAGAAGCTCAAATTTGACAAAGCACCTATTTTTGCCCTTTTAAGAAAAACTTGTGACCCTGCCACAAGCCCTGACCTATTTTTGCCAAATGCCATCATTTACTATAATTTTTCAATTTTTTAGTATTTTTTAATTATTTTTCTATTTTTTCCCATTTCAATTCTTGTGGTTTTTGAATTCTTGCTAAGCATTTTTGTGCATGACTTGATCCTCTCATATTTTTGAATTAATATATGGTCCAGAGATTGAAGGAACCTTGCAGAAGAGAGATAAGACACCAATCTAGTCTATTTTAGGACCCTACATTAGCTTTAGATTCAGCACCTTCCCCTCTATTGAGAGGGAGAGAGAGAGAAGATATTATGAAGTTGTGCTTAACAGTGAGCCAGGCATATGTATTTATATTGAAGATATGTACAGGAAATAAAGTCCTAATAGATCTATAATTTGTCACTATTTAGACTTATCACTTATCCTAAATTGGCTTATCACTTTAGCTATCCTATTCACTAATACTCATCCTCAAATAAAGTGTTAATAGATCTATGAAATATGCCTAACTTGTTACAAATATCATCAACTCATTTTTTCAGAGGTGCCATAGTAAATAAATCAGCAAGCTGATCCCCAATTTTGATATGCCTAAGATCAATTACTCCTTCCTGGAGTTTCTGCCTAACAAAATAATAATCAACCTTTATATGCTTTGTTCACTCATGAAAAACTAGGTTTGTAGTAATATGAGTGGCAGCTTGATTGTCACATTCTAATTGCATAGCTTAATAGGAGTTAATCCCAAGTTGACAAAGAAGGTAAGAAATCCACAAAAGCTTATATGTAACATGGGCCAATATTTAGACTCTGCACTTGACCAAAATATAATTTTCCTAGAATTTCTACCTAACAAAATGACAATAAACTTTTATATGCTTTGTTTGCTCATGAAAAACTATATTTGTAGCAATATAAGTGGCAGCCCTATTATCACACCATAATTGCATACTCCAAAGGACTTAATCCCAAGTTGACGAAGAAGGAAAGAAATCTACAAAAGCTTAAACGTAACATGAGCTATAGTCTAATATTCAGATTCTACACTTGACCAAAATATAGTAGGTTGTTTCTTACTTTTCTAGGACATAAGATTTCCATCAACAAACACACAATATCCTAAAATAGATATTCGATCCTATAGAAATCCTACCCAGTTTACATCTAAAAAACCTTCTACTCTAAAATAGTCATGATTTTTGTACAAGATTCCATGTCGAGGTGCCTTCTTCAAATATTTTAATAAGTGAATAATTGCATCCTAATGAAAAGTTCTTGGAGAATTCATGAACTAACTTACTACACTAACTGAGAAAGAAATGTCAGGCTTGGTGATAGTAAGGTAGTTCAATTTTTCCACTAACTATCTGTAACATTCGGGGTCTTCTAGTAGTTATCCATCATCCAATTCAAGCTTAACATTTTGAATTATAGGGGTATCATACAGTTTGGTCCCAAGCAAACCTATTTCATTCAAAAAATCAAGAACATATTTTCTCTGTGACAAGAAAATTTCTTGTTTATTTTGAGCACTTTCAATACCCAAGAAGTATCGAAGTGCTTCTAGGTTCTTAGTGTAAAATTTGGTTTCGAGAAAGGTTTTCAACTTTAAAATGCCCAAACTATCACTAGCAATAATTACAATATCATCCACATAGATAACTAGAAGAATACAACTAGAATTTGATTGTTTCTAGAAAATAGAATGATCATGATCACTTTTCTACATCTCAAATTCCATATCCACATTACTAAATTTTCCGAACAGGCTCAAGAAGACTATTTCAATCTATACAAAGACTTTTTCAACCTGCACACTTTGTCTTTTTCACACTTCCCCTAAGCAACAAAACTAGGCGGTTGCTTAATATATACTTCTTTAAGTAGATCACCTTGCAGAAAAGCATTCTTCACATCAAGTTAATAAAGAACCCAATTTTGAGAGGCAATAAGAGAGATAAATAGATGAATAAAAGTAATCCTAGCCATAGGAGAAAAAGTTTTAAAATAATCAATGCCATAAGTTTGAGCATACCTCTTTGACACTAAGCGAGATTTCAATCGAGCAACAAAATCATCAATTTAATTTTCATAGTAAACACCAATTTGCACTTCATATGTTGCTTACCATGCAGTAAAGGCACAACATCCCAAGTTTGATTAGCCTTAAGAGCCATCATTTCTTCCTCTATAGCAACACGCCACCCATCATGTGAAAGTGCCACTAAAATTGACTTAGGAATAGTAATAGAATCAAATGAGGTAATAAAGCATTGTGACAAGACACGTCAAGATGAATAAGACACAAAGACAAAAATTGGATAAGGGTGATTATAGGTACCTTTCTAACTGCAACTACAAATAACTTTTCATTTAGCAATTGGCAAGTCAAGATTAAAGGATACTCGAAGTGGATCTTGTGAGGAAGAAGTTAATCAGGGACACGAAGCTAATGGGATGTTTATAACAAGTGCTCTACTTGATGTCTCAATAATGGTATAAGGACAAACTATATTTGGTACCTGCACTCTACCAGAGTAAACATACTTAATGAGGGGAGAAGTCCAAGTTTTAGTGGAAGAGACTTGAGAATCCTAAGGAGTGGAATGTACAAGGAAATGTTCATTAACAAATTTAGAATCTAACACCAAGCAAGAAGACTTAGAAGATCCAAAATATGGAGTGGACTCAAAGAAATTAACATCAAAAGAAACAACATAATGACTTAATTCAAAGGAGTAACATCGATTCCCTTTTTGAGTTTGAGAATATCCAAGAAAGACACATTTCAAAGATCAAGGATTTAACTTAGAAATCTAAAGATGATGATCCTAAACAAAACATGTGCAGCCAAAAACACATGGAGTGAGAAAGCACATGGAGTGAGAGGAAACAATGTCTGAGAAGGAAACAAAAAGTATAAGGTACTTGCCCATCAAGAATCGATGATGGCATATGATTGATCAAAAAATAGGCTGTAGCAACCGCATCTGCCCGAAACCACCTAAGGCACATTCATTTGAAACAAGAGAGCATGCATTACCTCCAATAGGTGATGATTTTTTCTTTTAACTACTCTATTTTGTTGTGGAGTAATTGCACAAGATAATTAATGAATTATACCATGCTATGACAAATAAGATGAAAATTTTATTGAAAAGTATTCTTTACCATTATCACTTCAAAAGTTGCATATAGGTGTTTGGAATTTATTTTTAATTTTGGCATGAAAGGCACAAGAAATATCAAACAATTCTGATTGATTTTTCATTAAGTAAAGCCAAGTAGCTCTCAAATAGTCATTAACAAAAGTAATAAAATAATGGTAGCCAAATTTGGAAACAACAAAATGAAGACTTCAAATATTTGAATATACTAATTCTAAAAGGGATGTAACCCTTTTATTAACTCGAAGAATATGAGACTGACAATGTTGTTTAGCAAACTAACATGACTCACAATTTAAAGTAGAAACAAAACTTAAAATAGGATACAATTTCTTTAAAGATGCTAAACAAGGATAACTAAAGCGGTAATGTAACTAATGTGGTGTGATGGTAGAAGATGCAACAATTAGTTAAGGAACTTTTTCATCAAGCACGTATAACTCACTAGATTCGTATCTGTTGACATCAGAATTTGGTTCGTACGGAGAGTCCCAGATTCCAGCCAATGGGGAGTGAGTTCTAGGATCTAATATTGCTTCTGAAGTGTGAAGGGGCAAAGGGGGGAGGAAGAAGGAGAAGTATGACATAGTGTTTTTAACGTGGTTTGGCTAAATCTGGGTGGCACCAGACCCTACGTCCACGACGGAGTTTTTATTAATATAGAGGAGTGTTTTTATAGAGATTTTGCATACAAGTTTTTGGCTTCCTCCTCTATTCTAATAATGCAATCCTATTTATAGAGGAAGGAAGGGTTACATACATTAATTACAAGCTACAGTTGTGCTACATCAAGAAATAAATAGAAAAGATAGATAGACTCTTGCAATTCGACTGTTGTAGGCTCCTGTTTACTGGGTAGGCCCCTCTTATTGGTTGTGGGCTGGTATTTGTATGTTCCTCCCACTCAGTGTCATCTTACCACCCGAAGTATCTGTCATCCCGAGCTGGGGATCCCAGTTCGGGGTCATTGTAGCGAGCTCGGTGCTGCTGTAGTGGAATAGCGGGCTCGAGTAGGATGGTTGACTACTTGGCGAGCTGATCTCGTGGTAACCTTGCTATGTCGCTTTCGAATGGAGAGTGAAGCGAAGCTTGCTGGGCATCCTTAGTAAGCCAAGGGACTTGGCCTCTATCAGGCTCAAGTTTGTCTTGCTCTTTTGAGGCCACTTTTTGCCATAACATAAGCCCCTCAACTCTCGGTTTGCTTCATAGATCGGGAGTTGTAAGTTTTTTTAGGCTATATTCGTATCTCCAGTCAGAGTCCTTGCTTTATCAAATTGTTGTTTCAAATGTCTTTTCACTCTGCTTTTAGGCCATGCTCTCTTCTGTTTACCATTTTTGGCCGTTGGTGTGGCATTGTCGCTCGTTTTGGTCTGTTGGATAAAGATCAGTTGGATACCTTCTAGATCCTATGAGGGACCGAGTTGGTCTTTTTATAGCTTAGGGGATTTCCTCTTTCACCTCAGAGAAGTTCAATGAAGAAGACTGATGAGCCCCCTGCGTTTTCAGCGTCTTAACTTTCGACGAAGCTCATTGAGACATAGATGGCCTATTACAGAGTGTTGGGAGGCATGGATAGCCTATTGCACATGGCTCCACTGCAGGATCCGTCTGGTAGGCTCCTAGGAGATCTTCTGTTGATCTTGGGCAATCTTCCCCAGGTCCCTCTATATAATCCAGATTGTTGGCCAAGCCCTTGGTACCTTTTTGATTTACTCTGGGTCTGGTCGAGGAGGGACTGTCGACCAGGTTTGAGAAGACTATAGGATTGGAATTGTTGGTCTTCTTGTTGGTGAGAGTTGGTCTCCTAGTTTAGCCAGCTTATCGCTTTCTTATCGGAATGATAGTATTAGGCTTGTAGGCTTCTTACCTTTGTTTCTATATTTCTTCTTCATCTGATGTAACTTTGCCTTGTTAAGTGAGGTCTTTGGTGTAGCTTTTGAAAGTTGTAATGGATGCTTTGTGCACCGGTGTTTGTACATTTCTGATGATTACTGAATGTTTCTTTGGCCAATCGACTGCGCTTTAGTTCTCTGCCTTTTATTTGGTTGTTTTCAGTAAGTAAGAGTTAGGTCACATTAAGTTGTGATGAGTTCATTTTGGCATCCTTGCTATGCGGTGAGCTGGTCGTCTATCATTCAATTTGGAAACATTTTTGAGGTAGGCTCACAGGCCATCTCACTCTCAGACATAAGGCAAGCTTTGGGGCCGTCTCACCCTCAGACGCAAGGTAGGCTCTAGAGCTGTCTTACCCCCAGATAGGTCTTGTGTTTGTGCTATTGCAAGGTAGGCTTTAGGTCATCTCACCCTCAGATGCGAGGTAGGCTCTGGGGCTGTCTCACCCTCGGACACGAGGTAGGCTCTAGGCCATTTCACCCTCGAATAGGTTTTGTGTTTGTTGAGACGACGGCTTGTTACATAGCGAGATTGCACGTCCATACCACAGTAAGCTTGTTGCTCAGTGGTTAGGGAATTTGTGCTCTTGTCATATTTCATGAGACATGGCTTGCTTTGGATGTATCGATGGGGTAGGCCTTGCACTGTCTCACCCCCAGATGAATCCTTGCAATAACGAAGAGAAAACTCAATGTTCTTAATAACGTTTTCTCGGCCAATCGGCAACTTACATTGATTCAGCATACAATAGTTGTACAACTTATCGTCAGTGATGACAAGTGAATGTTACAGAATTAGAAAATGGTTCTATTGGAGGGATCAGGCTCTTGGGTGACAACTCACTGAGCCAGTTGAGCGCTGCCCTAGCGATCTTACCATATAATCCTATAGTCAACCTCTCTTAATGAGGTCTTCAATGGCATCTTTTAGTTCCCGACAATCTAAGGTGGTATGTCCAGCCTCATTGTGGTAAGCACAGAATCTGCTTGGATCTCAAGACTTGGTAGTGGCTCTCATTGTTTTGGGCTTTCTGAAGTCCTCGTTGTTCTTTTTCTTGGCAAAAATTTTATCCTGTGTATCGAATAGGGTGCTGTAACTTTCGAAGTGACCTCCAGGTCACTAAGCTTTGCCTTCTTCACAGACTAAGGAGTGGGGTTGTCGTGGCTCTTATTGCCCCTCTTTTTGCTTGTAGTGGGACTACTAGGGTCCATTTTATGTCTGGGCTCCTTCATTCTGAAGGTTTCTTCCTATCTTATTTGTTTGGTAGCTCGCTTATAGAATTCAGCAAGGTCCCGAGCCGAGGACTTGCAGAGGCTTCTATGCAGTTTTTTGCCTTTGTGAAGTCTCGCTGAGATTGCTATTAAGATACTTTCCTTCGAAGGATTTTCCACAGAGTTGGCCTTGTGCCTGAATTGAGCTACGTAGTCCTTTAACGACTCATTTTTACACTGGAAGATCATTGCGAGGTGGCAGGGAGGTGCGAGTTGCCTCTTTAACACCCGATATTGGTCGACAAACTTTATTTGACATTCCTCCTAGTTGTTAACACTGTGAGGTGGGAGGCTTCTGAGCCATGCCCGAGATGCTCTTCCTAATATGGCCAGAAAAACATGGCATTTCACCAGGGGATCAGTTGTCTGGAGGTCCATCTAGATATTGAACGCATCCAGGTGGTTCTTAGGTCGTTGTTCCCATCGTATAGCGGCATCACGGGCACTTTGAGCTTCTGTGGGATAGGTCGCATCTCGATCTCCACAGAAAATAGAGAGCTTTCCTCACAACGAGGCTGGCGGCTTTGAGGTTGCGGACGCTCTTCCACCTATTTAAGCCTGCAAAGGATTTCCTCCATTATCTGGTTCTGTGTTTTAGACTGAGGGGTGGAGCTTCCTACTCATTGCGAGCCCCCTAGTTGTTGACTATCACGATCTCCGTGAGTTTCCCTTTGACCCTCTTTATGAAGCTACTGGTGATGTGCCATGATTTCTTCTTGTCTTTACATGCTCTGAGCTTGAGCCTGCACCAGTGCTTTTATGGTCTCAATCAACTCTCTTACCATGCGTTTGAGTGCTGGCTGGGATTGAGCGGGCATTTGAGACTCTTAAGTTTCAGGGGCAGTAGTAGACTATTGGTGAGCCTCCATAATGGGAGTGTCCATCGATTAGAGGATTGGAGTGGTTGAGCTCCGAGTGGTTCTTCCTCTTGCCATCATTAGGCTACAATGGGGACTTTAGAGAGCAAATGGATTCCCACAGACGGTGCCAACAATGTTGACATCAAAATTTGGTTCATACGGAGAGTACTAGATTCCGACCAACGGGGAATGAGTTCTAGGATCCAATACTGCTTTCGAAGTGTGAAGGGGCAAAGGGGAAGGAAGAAGGAGAAGTATGAGGTAGTGTTTTTAATATGGTTCGGCTAAATCTAGGCGGCACTAGACCCTATGTCCACAGTGAAGTTTTTATTAATATGCAGGAGTGTTTTTACAAAGATTTTGCATACAAGTTTCTGGCTTCCTCCTCTATTCTAACAATGCAATCCTATTTATAGAGGAGGGAAGGGTTACATACATTAATTACAAGCTACAGTTGTATTATATCAAGAAATAAATAGAAAAGACAGACAGACTCTTACAATTTGGTTACTACAGGCTCTTGTCTGTGAGGTAGGCCCCTCTTGTTAGTTGTGGGCTAGTATTTGTATGTGCCTCCTACTCGGTGTCATCTTACCGTGTGAAGTATCTATCATCCCAAGTTGGGGATCCCAGTTCGGGGTCACGGTAGTGAGCTCGGTGCTACTGTAGTGGAATAGCGGGCTTGAGCAGGATGGTTGACTACTTGGCGAGCTAATCTCATGGCAACCTTGCTATGTTGCTTTCTAATAGAGAGTGAAGCGAAGCTTGCTAGGCGTCCTTGGCAAGCCAAGGGACTTGGCCTCTGCCGAGCTCGGGTTTGTCTTGCTCTCTTGAGGCCACTTTTTGCCTATAACAGTATCCCCTACCAAAAATCTTCTTCGTCAAAAGATCTTGAAAAATACAATAACCAGGGAAAAAGAAAATACCACAATTATATGTATATGTTAATTGGCTGACAAAAAATAAATTTCCTAGGAAGACATAAAACATTGGATAAAGAAATATTAGGCGTGACATTAATTATACCATTTCCAAAAATAGAAGCAGTAAACCCATTAGCTAAAATAACATGAGAGATAGAGAAGTTGTTAAAAGAAGACAAGATACCTATATTACTCGTCATATGATCAGTAGCACCTGAATCAATAACCCATCTAGTATTGGAACTGGAGAGATGCGTAATAGGATTACCAATCTAAATAATAGTGGCAGTGGATTGGATAGGTGATGATTGCTGAAAGACTTGGAATTGAAGATATCAAACAAACTCCTCTTTAGATATGATTATTCCATGAGTAGGCTCAGACTCTGTACAGAGTACTAGTTGTAGTATGTGCAAATCGAGGTGATACATTTTTTAACTTGGGACCAATTCTCTTGATATGACTAGGTTCTTTGCAATAATGACAGATGTAGGTATTATTAGAATCACAACCCCCTTTAGTACTAGATCCAATCAAGGCAGATGACTTACTAGGAGTTGTAAATTGAGAAGGCACATCTCTAACATTTCAAAGAACATAATAAAATACATTTACTCATGTGAGTGGTTTAAAACTAGTCAGGATTTGTTAACAGGCAAAGTTAATTCAAGGGGTAGAGCCATAAGAAAACATAGAGCTCCCAATTGTTCCCATTGAGTTTGCATTACCTCAATATCCATGGTGCTAAGAATAAAAGCATTTCACTATTCAAAGAGACAATTAACATCAGAATATATTTGTGAAATATTTTTACCTTTTCCATCGGGCTAAAACAATGATACTCATAAGTTGTATACTTGATGTAGATTATCTTTTCTTAAGTACAACCTCTTGAGCAAAGTCCACAAGTCCTTGACTATTTTGCAATGAATAATATTATCCTCAACTTTACTTGCCAGGTATTACACAAGAGGCCAAACAAAACCTTGGTCATCCACCATCCATTTAATTGTGGTACCATATGTAGGAGGATCTAAAGTCAGGTGATCTGTCTTTTCAATCCTTTCAAAGAAGTATTCAATAGCTCTTCTCCAAGCAAGATACTGTCAACCTTTTACATCTAGCTTCTAGTCAGTAATTCTAGCCAATGTTTGGATCAGATCTAAAAAGGGGGTATTTTTCTTCATCCCCAGACATTGGATTTTTGTTTTGGTAGTTAGATCAAAAGTGGGACCAACCATCATAGATTATTCAACCAAAAAATCAGAAAAAAGCACCAAAATAGCAAAAAAAAAATAAAAAAATTATAGTAGAACTTTCCAAATTGAAGATTTGACTACACAAAGAGGTGTGTCACCTGTCAGAGAAATTACAGGAGGAAGCATGTAGCTAGAAAGTTACTCATGCCCCACCACATATCACCAGAGTTTTTTGTGTGTGGTCCTCACCCGCCACTTAGAATTGAGAACAGGGAGATCCGTAGTCTATCGATCTACTACCCTGTCAACCCGGATCTATTTTTCTATGCCTCATGCACTTTGAAACTCTCTAGATAGATTTAAACTCTACACACATGCATCTAGATAGATCTATTTTTTTTTCACCAAATATGCAATCCAAAAATTGCCACTAAATAGAAACCATTATGACTCGTGGCATTAAAAGAAGAGAGAAGGAGAAGAAAGAAGAGAAAAGATGAGTTTTGTTTGGTGAGGTTGGGAAGTGAGAAAATATATAGGGTTTAAAAGGCTTTAGAAATCATGTTAAGAAGGAGAGAAAGAGAGAAGATATTATGAAGCCATGCTAAAAAATGAGCCAGACATATGTATTTATATTGAAGATATATACACAAAATAGAGTCCTAATAGGTCTATAATTTATTGACATATCTAGACTTATCACTTGTCCAATATAGGCCTATCACTTATCTAATCATAGGCTAATCACTTTAACTAACCTATTCACTGACACTCTTCTAGTTCAGGCATTTTAGTGGACTTGTTTGCTACAAGCTCATCACCCTATTCAAGCATGGAAAATATGGCATTCCATTAGAAGATTTTGAAGGAGATGGCTGCTCCAAACCTTAACTAGCAACCATTGTGCATTAACTATCCTTAAATTGATGCTGCATTTAAGCTGAAGTTTGGTTTGATTCACCTGCTGCCTACATTTTATGGATTGGTTAGAGAAGATCCTGACAAGGAACTAGAGGAGTTTCATGTGGTTTTCTCAACCACCTTAAGAAATTTCAAAGTTAAGAGCCTTTCCATTCTCCCTAACTGATTCAACTAAGGATTGGCTCTACTACCTTTCTCCTAACTCTATCAGCACATGGCATGAGATGACTAGACTATTCTTATAAAGATACTTCCTTATTGTTAACATAAGGAAAGAAATTGCAGCATCAAACAACTTGCTAGAGAGACCTTATATAAGTATAGGAGATATTCAAGAGGCTGTGTACTAGTTGCCCCTATCACCAGATCAATGATAAGCTTTTGATCCAATATTTCTACGAAGGCCTCCTCCCTATAGACTGAAGTATGATCCAGTATTTCCATGTAGCAGCAAAACCAGAATTTGTCTTCAAATAAAGCCTTAGCAGACTTGATGAAGAACATAGCTTAAAGCAATATGTAATTCCAACAAGAAATCAAAGGAGAAATTCAACATATAAAGCAAGACATTAGCACCATTAACACCAAACTTTAGATAATAGAAACCAAGATAACTAACCAAGAAAATTAGGTTGTAGGTAGTTTGCCCTTCCAAATAATGATGAATCCTAGGGAAAATGCATGTGTAATAATGTTGAGGAGTGGCAAGGAAGTACAATTAGAGACAAGTAACCAATTTCAAAGCAAAAAAAGACAAAGACTCTTGAACAAGCATACAGTTCTTAACCAATCTATCCACCGATCCATTCCAAGTAAACTAACAAAGCATAAAAAAGAAAACCAAGACAAAGGCATCTGGTAGACTTTCAAAAGGGTAGAAGTGAACATACACCTGCTTGATATGATCAACCAAATCTCAAGGTATGCCAAGTCCCTTAAGGAGTTGTGCACTAGTAGAAGGGAACTAGAGATAATGAAAAATAAGCATAGAAGAGACTATTTCTACTATCATTCAAAGAAGAATACCCTAGAAATGTAAGGATCAAGGTACCTTTACCATTCCATATGTCATTGATGAGACTAGATTTGAATAGCCATGCTAGATTTAGGTGCATCTATTAATGTCATGCCCCTTTTCACTTATGCATCTCTAAATGTTAGACCATTGAAAGAAACAGGTGTGGTAATTTAGCTAGAAAATAGGTCTAATGCTTACCCTAAGGGAGTTAATGAGGATGTTTTGGTAAAGGTGAATGGCTTCATTTTTCTAGTAGATTTTTACATTTTGAATATGACTGATGATCCTTGTTGACAATTGAATCCGATCAACCCAAGTTTAGGACCTTAAAACTACAATTTAAGTGTAAAAGCATAAGATAGAGAGAGAGAGAGAGAGAGAGAGAGAAGAAGAAGAAGAAGAAGAATAGGGAGGCACCAAAGTTTTTTAACATGGTTCGACTAAAGTCAATGTAACCCATACGTCCACGGCTTTTATTACTCTTTGCTAAGTATATTGTATCTGATAATTCATTGTTGAATGTACAATGATTTTATCCCCTTTATAATGGTTGGGGGAGTTATATTTTGAATGTAAATTTATAACAATAAGTATCATGACATTATTAGGATTACATAATATATAAGGGTTGATTGCTATAATAGACACCTATTAAAGTAAGAAATTGAATAGATTTCCTTGGTTCATTAGTCGTGGATGCATGCTTTGACCTCCAAGCTGAGCCTTGTTCTCAATGACCTGAGGTGGCTGCTTTGACCTATGTTAGCCAGCGACCTTAGCTCATGCTTAATTGTGATGACAATCAATCAACCCATGATTTAATCACATCAATACAATTTAGGAAATTAATTACAATCACAACCAATTTTGATTAAAATTGCCTAAATTGTGTTTATGTGATTATGGAAACTTTTCATAAATTTGAATTTGATTTGAATACTAATTTGATTAGAAATTATTTTAGAAACTTTCCTTTATTTTATTTACTATATTCTAAAGTTTTGGAAAGTATCATGGAATTGACTAATTGATTGATTGTGGAATCAATTATGATTAGTTCCCAAAATAGATTGCTTGTAATATTTAATAATGGGATGAAATTAGCTAACATATATAAATTAAATTTTAATCAAATAACTTAAGACATACAAGATCATAAAGAATCATTTTTGCCCTTGTTGTTGTGCAATTTCTTTATTTTTAGAATACTCATTTGTTGACCACTTGTTTTCATCATTTTTTTTCTTCCTTTTAGTTATCCAACACTTGCCACCTTCATGAATTAGGAAAGAATTTTAACCTTGTCATTAAAAAATAGAGTAACACTAATTTTTTATTAGAGACTTATTAGTTTCAATCAGTTAAGGTTTGAAAGAGGAGAAAATTGGATATTTCAATTTTGTGAGAAAAAGTACATATCTATGAATTCATCTAATACATTTAATTTTTGATCAATTTAAATTCATCCATAATGTTAGACAAATAAAATAAATGGACAGAAAATTGATCTATTAGCAAAAGGGTCATTATAGATCCATTCATAATTATCTATTATTCAGCCATCTTATTATTTTTAATTAATAATTAAAATTAAAACAAATAAAATAAAAGGTCATTTTGTTAGGGATAATAGGGCAGGGAAATTGAGGGGTTTCATTCCTTTTGTGGGTATTTGATTGAAAGAAAATTCATTCCCTTTTTCCCATTTTTTTAATGGGTTTACTTCAAATCAATTTAGGATAATTCCCCCTAACTTTCTAAGGTTCATTTCCTCTATTTTGGGTTTTGGGTCTCAACATATTTTTACTAATAATAATAATCATCATCATCATCATCATCACCATCTTCTTCATATCCTTTCCTTTTCCCAAGTGAACAAAACGATAAAATGGGTATTAGGAGAAATTTGTTTCCTTTTGAACTAAACAAGCTATGTAATTATGGATTATTTCTTTCCTTTCTCTCTATTTCCCTTTGTTGATTCCTTTCACTTTTCTTAGTCTGAACCAAATGACTCCTAAAATAATATAAAAGCAATGATAATTAAATAGATAAAATAATGGAATGATGTGATCCTCTAATCAACTTGTGATTAGCAAACCAATCAAAAAGTAGAAAATTTCCCAAGATAGTCAAGAAACCACGAAATTGAGCTCCTTTACCCTCAATCCAACACGTGAAAGGCAAGCAAAGGAATAGAATAAAAGATGCTACAAATCTGCCCAAAGATTTGATAAGTCTAGCAAGTTCGATAAGGAACTCAAAAGGTAAGAAAATACCTCACTTGATTAAAATTC
>JANHAO010008955.1:0-18832 GCA_026873985.1 Saraca asoca | reverse complement strand
TCTACAAGAATTTTGGATCAAAGATTACTTGAGTTTATCTTAGTTTGTTTGAAATTTTCATCTCAAACTCTGGTATTGTATTCCTCAATCTCTCTTTACTTAATTCCTTTTTATTTGAGATTTCTAGAGTTAGAAATCTGTATAAGTTTAGAAGAGCCTGTTTTAATTCTTCTAGGTTAGTAAGAAGCCTGTTAATTTCTTGTATATTATTGTAAAAACTAACAATTCAGAAGCCTGGTAATCCTGAAGGTTTTTGTTTTCAATAAAAGAGGCCTTTCAATTAAGAAAAATCAAGTGAGGTAGACTTGAATTGCGGTTTCAATTCAAGTTGAACTACTTTAAAAACTTCTGTCTTCAATTTTCTTTCTTCACTTACTTCTTAAATGCTCTTACTATCAATCGTTTATATTTTGTTATCTTCACACTTACTGATTATCAATTTCTGCATATGCCATCAAAAGAAATATTAAATTTGATAAAGGTGTATATAAATTCCCCGACGAGAAAAGGGTAAGATCCTTACATATTCCGCACTTTAATTCTTTACTAGGATCGTCAAACTCCAAATGTGCATTTCTAAGAGTTCATTTTTAGACCATCTCTTCTCATTCTCTCAAAAGCTTGTTTCAAATTTTCAAGTGCTTTTCATGTGAATCAGCCTTTATAACAACATCATCTATGTAAATTTCCATAATTCAGCCAATCATGTCATGAAAGATGGCATTCATTACTCTTTGAAGGTACCTCCAGCATTTTTCAAACTAAATGGCATTACTAACCATTCAAAAGATCCAACAGCACCTGTACACTAAAAAGTTATTTTTAGTGTATCTCTTTCGGTAATGTATACTTGATTGTATCCTACATTGTCATCCATGAAACTTACCACCACATATCCTAAGGCTAAATCAACTAACATGTCTGTAATAAGAATCAGGTACTCATCCTTGGGAGTGGCATTGTTCAAATTTTTAAAATCAATATGCACCCTAAAATTTCCATTTTTCTTCATTATGGAGACTACATTTGAAATCCACTTAACATATCTAACAATCTAGATAATTTTGGCCTTTAGTAGTCTTTTTATTTACTCTTTAGTTTTCAAAGTTACTTCTAGAATGAATTGCCTTAGAGCCTACTTAAGTGGTCGATATCCTTCTTTGATAAGTAGCCTATGTTTAACTAATTCTCAGCTTAAACCAAGCATCTCATCATAACTCCAGGCAAAACAATCTTTATAGTCCTTCAATAGCTAAATTAATTTTCTTTTACTTCTTTGTTCAACTACTAGCTTACAAAAGTGGGTCTATTGTCTTCATCGGTTCCTAGATTTACTTCTTATAATGGATCTTGTACTTTTATTTTCTTCACATCCTCTTTTATGGGTGAATCATCAAAGCCCAAAGGACTATCATCATAAATACAATTTGGGATTTTTTTTTCTATGCCTTTTTGTTTAACAATATAAATCAACAATTAAGCCATTTGCTCATTGAAGTCAATTATTGAGGAAACAATTCAAACCCTCATTTATGGCCTTTAGGATTATACAGAAACTAGAAGAGTTGAGAACACAAATTTTGACATTTAAAGGGTTAATCACTCCTACACTAACCTCAAGAAGTTTTACATTAGGATTATATATCTTGAACTCAACATTGCATTGTTGCATGTAACATAAGTTGTCATTTGCCAAAATCTACTCCACTTCATCCTTGTCATTCCACACTATCATCTTCTAGTGAAGAGTGAAAGGTACAACTCCTATGGCATAGATTCAATCTCTTCTTAAGAGTATACTATAATTGGCCTCTGAAAGGACTGCTACAAACAATGTCTTTCTCATTGTTGTTCTGACTTTAAGGTCCACCATCACCATTCCTTCAAATGATGACATTTTCCTATTGAAATAAATCACTGCTATGTTCAATAGCATTAGATCTTTTGGCAATTTACCAAGTTTCACAAATGTGGATCTTAGCATAAGGTTAACTGTTGCCCTTCCATTGACCAACACTTAGTTGAAAGGTTATTGTTGGAATGAACTTTTATGTGTATAGACTTAAGATGGTTTTTCATTTTTTTTAGTTAGTCTTTCAAATCCTTTGACTGGTGAATTTTCAAAGTCTATCTTCTGACATACTGACTGTGATTCGAAGTCATTTGAGAAATCTTGCTCAATTAGGGTCAAAAATGACATTGGCAAAACACATACCATGTCAAACTCAATATTATAGCCTTTTTTATTTGAATTTTTATTCTCAGGCTTTAAACCTCAAGATTCCCCAAGGTCTAATGATCTTTGTGTAAAATGTCAACCAAATTGTCTTTACTTTTGATATATTGCTCTCCTATACATTCAACATTTTTTAGTCTTGGTTAATAAAGGATCCTGATAATTGGGATTGACCTAAATGTTTTTCCCTCTTTGAAACCTAGGCCTACATTCCTACTATCAACTTTCATGCCTTTCAGCCTCATTCTTCGCCCTTTGTCCAACAAGTGCACTATTTGAGGGAACTCTCATCCTCAAAAGGAAACCTCATTTTCAACTTAGCTACTTCTAGTAGTCAAAGTCAATGTGTTCAAAAACAAATTCTTATTTTTAATCCCTATTTTTGTTAGCAATTTTAGGTCTTCCATCTCCTATGACTATTACATTTGCATTTCTTTAGGTGATACTTTTCTTGATAGTCAATGCTTGTTTATTAGCCTTTTCTTATTCAACTAGTCAATTTTGTCGAGCTCCTTTTTCCTTACTAAAAGTACTTTGACTTCATCATTGTATTCCTCACATTTGAGACAAATTTTTAGGATTCCCTCTTCAATTTTTACTCCTTCGATAAACTTAGCATTCAACTCTCCTTTTTCAAGATAAGCTTATAGTATGAAAGGTACTTCCAGAGGATTGTCAAACTCATATGCCGACTACATCAATATCCAATCTGCTTGGTTTGACATAATTCAAATTGGTTAGTAATACAACCAAACAAGTTATGATACTTGCAATATTTTTTATCTTTAATTTCATCTTTTGTTAGAATCATGTGCCTTTCTGACAATTTGATATAATAAGTCAAAATTTGGTTTGCTTTATTTATGTCAAAAAAGTAAATCTTTTTATTCAAGCTATCCATTTCATCTTTGTTTTCAACACTTTTAAATAAAACACATATATAAGATAAGATAGGTTTCATTTCGACCACATGCATTTCAGTATCATTTTCGTCTTCTTTTTCTTCTACATACCTCACTTTTAACTTTTGAAAAGGAAGTCTTTTCATTTTTTTTTTATCTTTCTCTTGTTGAATTTGCTCAATTTGCCAAATCTTTAGGGCTAATTGGGACACGTTAGAAAAATGTTGATTAACAAGTCCTTTTCATATGACAAGTAGCAACCTACCAATGCTATTTTCAATATTTCTGACTTGACAATTTGTGTAAAGCACCTATTTCCTTGCTTGTCAAAACCTAGAGAGGTAATCATTAGAGCATTCCATTAGATTCTTTCTTATGTTCGAAAGTTTAACTAATCTAATTCTCATTTCCCTTCTATAAAACTGTTCATGGAACATTTGTTCCATTTGAGTCCAAGAATGCACTAACAATTGTCAAGACCAGCAAAATATAAAGTGAACTACCTAAGCTTATAACTAGGGTGAGTCAAGGTTGAACCTCAAAGACTGATGATTTATTTCAATGTGTTCATAGTGTAAAATAGGGGGTTAGATTATCTAATTAGAAATAAGAATTTAAACAAATAGTATAAATGCAAGCAAACAAAATCAAAAGGAATGGGAAATTTAATAGAGAAAAGCTCAGTCCAATGGACTCTTGCAATCAGTTTTGTGACTAATCATTAACATTAACATTCCATTCCCTCATTAACTACTTAGCTAAGAATATGATTAAGCCTAACAACTATTTAATTCTTGCTAATTTCTTCCTAAATTGGCCAAGCAAGCCCAGCACCCAATTAATCCTTATTACTAAATCAATTGAAGCATTGTATCTTAACCAATTTATTAATGGTATTAAGATCTGAAAATCCTACTAATTAACTAATATACCTAACAATAAACCAATTAATTACCCCTAATTCTCTAGGAAAATTGGCTTAACCTAACAGCAAATCAATAACTCCATTGCTACTCCAACCAAATAGCTATTAATAATCAAATTGCTTATAGAAATTTAGCTAACCATAAATCACAATGAATAATTAATTAAATGGCCCTATTAACTAATCATTCAAATTAATTATTAGCATTAAATTAGAGAATTAAATTGGAAATAATTTGACAATAAAAGCAAGTCTCATAATTAAAACAAGAATTGATACAAAATTTCCTTTAGATTGAAATGAAAGTTTAGCTACACATTAATGTAAGAATAAAAGCAAAAAATAAAGAAAAAGAAAAAAAACCTAATTAAAAAGAGGTCTTGCCCTAGCAGAGCTCCTCCTCTTCACATAAGTAGAAAAAAATGAAAATGATCTAAAAGTTATTACAAATTGTGGCTTAGTTGAGCTTTTATAGGGACTCATTGCACTAACTCTACTTGAGCAGTTGATTAGAATTGGAAGAAGCTTAATTGGATATGGGTTCCTTTATAAGAAATGTTTGTCTCTCAAGAGTCCAATGGCCTTGACCTTGCATAAAAATTTGATTTCTAGCTCAAGTTATAAGCTAAAAACTGAAACAACCTTTCAAAGCAGTTCAACCTATAACAATATTTAACACTTAAAGTTTACAACCTTGTAATTTAGTGAAAACAAAGTAATTTAGCCTCAAGCCTTACATGAAAGTTGTGGGAATGGATCTTAGCTATCCTATGGGCTTAAGTTTGCACTGAAATGATGGATGAAGCTCTACTTATAATGAAAATACTAAAACTAGTTCTAGGTCACAAGACAGCACTCTATTTAGGTTCTAGGCTTTATTAGACCTCCAAAACAGCTGAATTGGGATTAGGACTCTTCATGAAATTTTTATATCTTTCTCTTAGATTTCCAAAGATATAAGAATCACCCAAAACCAAAGTCCAAAGCTTAAGATACATCCAAAAACCTAAAATAGTCTAAAACAATGTCAATTTACCAAATTAATTCAATTAAACACAAAAACTAATCAAAGTACAAAGCCAATTACAAGTATCCAATTAAGTATATAAAAATGACAAAAAAACTAAGTATATAGGGATATAAAATATGTATAAATTATGTTTATCATGCATCAAATTAGGCTATAAGCCTAAATACTTAAGTTAAAGATAACAGAAGATATTTCATCTTTAAAAATTCATTACCAAAAATTTCTCCACATCCAGCTATAAAATGGGCTATGTTCTATTTATCCACTCTAAGAAAGCTCTTTTGTAGTTTAGTCAAATAGACAGGCCTTAATTGGTTAACTAATTATTCAACTAAGTGTTGTATATTTTGATTAGGGGCTTGATTATTCATGTTGGGAGGAATATTTTCATAATTTTGGTTTCTAATATTTCTATTGTATTCTTCTATCCTCCTAAGTATTATTACACGATCATTTTGAGGTCTTATTGCAATAGCTTCAACATCTTCAAAATTTTCTATTTCAGTTTCAACATCTTGTTTTGTCATTACTTAAATGATCCAATTCTTTCAAATATTCTATTCATTCCTTCTTGATTTTCCTCAGTGTTTTCCAAAATGGTCCATAATATAGTTGTTATTTGTTATGATATCATATGACAATATCATGGTTACTTTCATCCATTTACTATCTAAAAACAACCAAAGTTTTTGCAATAGGTACTCCAAATCCTTGATAATTCCCTTCCATCTGAGGAAATATAGAAGGGATTTGGATCTTTAAAAGCATGCCATATGGCATAGGCCCCCTAGTTTGGCCATGTTTTCTTGTATTGACCTTGGTGCATAAAGGGGATTTTTAGAGTTCCTTTCGCCTGAATTTTGGATTTGATTTCTATTCGATTTAGCTTATTGATTTCGATGATTTTGATTTTGATTATTATTTCTCTACCCACTACTTTGATTGTTATTTTTGATAAACTAATGGCTGAAAGTGATTTTCAAGTTGAACAGTATTGTTTGCCTATCGTCTATCTTCATTTTGAGAGGTTTCTTGGGGGGTTGCAGAAGACATATTTCCAATTGAACTAACTATGGTACCACTTCTTATAAGCATATGAAGTACAACAAGATTACCTTACTGTGTCCCACTGGGCATGCCAATTTGTTTCCCATTGAAATTTACAGAGTTGGATTCGACCTTGAAAAATGAGTGCACTCATTCATGGTAAATGAGTAGTTGTTACTTCACAACTTAAGCAAGAGATTGATACATCATAAAACAGATAAGAAACACAAATAGATGATAAAATTGTAATAAAGGGCACAAAGAATACGCTGGATTCCATAAGGGAATTACAAATAATCCTAGAAACTAAACAGTAGAGTGCTAAGAGGCAGAGTGCCAGTACATAGAATGTATTTGAGTGTTTAAAATGTTTGATGATTCCCACTAGATATTGAGTTATGTTGGTTACAAAAAATTGCAAAATAATTGCTCTAAATCGACTAAAGATATAACACATAAATGAACAAGTTTCACTTTCCAACTCACTAAGATAACTTCTAAAATCTGTCAAGCAGTTACTACCTTTGTGCTCTATAGCATAACTAAAATCAAAAACCACTGCTTAATTGTAGATAGGTATCACAGTCAAGTAGCTCAATTGTCGAAACATGAGGAGCTTAGTCTCACCACTTGACACTTACTTACTTAATGCCTGAAAATAAACTGGCCAACCTGTCAAACACCATCTTAGTTTCAAAAATAATGAGCAACACCCACAATTTATATTACATTGAGGCAATTATAAGCAACAAAACACATAGTGCATAAGCAACCAATTCACGTATATAGGCAACCATTTCACTCTTGTAGGCAACAATAATGTGTTGATGCAACCTTGAATATATGTTGATAAATGCAACCAAAAGCAAATAAATTCATGGGACAATATTTCATTTAAAGAAGGGTTACTTCCTTCATTCATATAAAACCTTGTTACTTGACTACCAAGTGTGTAAAGGAAGCACTAAGCCACACACTCATATCCCTAGACTAGTGCCTCGATGCCCACCCAGGTCACTAGCCATTCCCCTCTTAAAGAGTATTCTAAGCAAAACCCTAATGGTACAAGTAGACATACCTTTTTTGAGTTGACATAAAGGCTTTTCACTTAACTCAGAAGGGTTCTAATATACCATAATACATCAACATGAAGATAAAAATCCAAAGATCATAACCATATGCTTATTTACCTGCACTGAACAAATTACCTTAGTTAAAATTACATAAATATCCTCAAAATGGAGAAAAATAAGAAAAATAATTTACACGTGTATTTTCTCTCAAATTTACACCACATGATCTTCTTTTCATACTTGTTTTTTGTATCAAATTTCTTTCAAATATGAACACATTTACTTATCGAATTTAGTCACAAGTCCCAATTTATAACATTGTGCATCTCAACTGCTTGTTGAAGTGGCATGGGTGTTTGACAATTGCTTTATGAGCTTACTTATGGCTCAAAATCTTCTAAGTTAAAACATGAATCTATCATCATAGTACTGACTGAAATCTAAAGGTAATTTGTCATACCTCCTGACTAGTTAAACTAGTAATCCTCTCCTGACTAGTTAAACTAATAATCCTCTAAGGTCGACAATCTCAATTCAACCTTAGTGATGCACAAATAATGTTTTTGATTATTCTTTTATTTGATTCAAACATTTAACATAGGGCCATTGTCATAGGGAAAAGACCCAATTAATTATTGAAAATTTTGAAAAATGGCGTAACACTAACTTATATATAGTCAATTGGCATCGGCTCTCTGCAACTCACTATTATCTTACAATCCCTGAATTAGATAAAGGATCTTTTAGACCTAAAAGGTAGGAGTTGGTTTTACAATAAACTAATTTAATACAAAAGATTTTCCTCATTACTTATATTAAACTACTCTCTTTCTTTGAAACAAGCAAAATTAATTTAATTTTAACGATGTAAAAATTCTTACATGTGAAGTATAAAAATAAAAATAAGACACAAACTTATGGGATCCGCCTCTCACTTTGAGTCTTTTTCTTTTTTCCTTTTGCAGTAATTAATAATTTTTTTTGTTATTTCAAGAATACCATAAAGTTTTTAGCTTACTTGATGGATTGTTTGACGTAGAATATATGCAACTAATATTAAAAAAAACTGAATATTATACCTATTTAATAAAGACCCTTCTCCAATACATTAATCTCTCTCCCCTTGTACAAATTACACAGAGAGAAAGAAGTTCTCGATAATATTTTACAAATTGGAGTCCTCTATAAAGCTCTTAATTAATTAGGGGCTTCTCTCTGTCTCAGTGACGCCCACATTTTTTGCACTGTCATCCTTACTAATGACAATTCCTGCTAATTTACAAGGTTGAGGTTCCTCAAGCATCTGAACCACAATTCTCATGCTGGGCCTTGATGCTGGAAGTCTTGCTGTACACAGAATTGCGACTTTTAAAAACTTGATAGCCTCCTCTGTGTCCTTCTCTGGGATTCTAGAGTCTAACACACTCATTAGGCTCTCTTTGCCCTTATTCTTGTTGCACACCCAGCTTACTATGTCTCTATTATCTCCAAATTCTGGTTCAATTGGCCTTTTCCCTGTTACTAGTTCCATTAGAACCACCCCAAAACTATACACGTCGCTTTTCTCATTCACTTTATAGGTGTATCCATATTCTGCACCAATTTCAATATTTGATTAACATATAATATAAAATATGATAAGCTCAAATTCAAAAGGAAAAGCAAAATTCTAATAAAGAGTAGTGTTTTGTAGAATTATTTAATCTCATAAATTCTCAATTAGTTTGCATAATAAGGATTGATAAGGTTATATTCCAAGAAACAATCTAGCAACCATTCACATCTACACATTCTATACACCAGTGTGTGTGCTAGTTTCATTCCATTGTGGTTTTTATGTGAAGGTCTAAAAATGATTCTGAACAATTAACACACTTTCATTGATCAGAAGACCTTTAGGCTTACAGGATAGATAGAATTTAAATCTATCAAGATTTTTAAACATATTTTTAGAATAGGAGTGACAAGAGTAGAACTCCTTTACCTCTTGATTAAAGAGATTATGTTACTAAATTAAATATCAATCAATCTTAAAAGTTTAGACTTTTAAACGAAAGCACTTAATACAGATACACTTACCTGGAGCAATATAGCCATGGGTTCCAGCAATGACATGGGAAGAATCCTTGCTAACATTGGGTTGGACAATCTTAGCAAGCCCAAAATCAGCAATCCTTGGCTTCAACAACTCATCCAACAAAATGTTACTCGACTTAATATCCCTATGAATCACAGCCCTCTCACACCCATGATGAAGGTACTCCAACCCTTTAGCTGCCCCAACTGCAATCTCATACCTTGTCTCCCAGTCAATCTCCATCTTCCTACTTCCGTGGAGCCTATCCCACAAGCTCCCATTTGGCAAAAACTCATACACCAACAAGCTCGAATCCTCGCTCGTTATGCTGCAATACAACTTCACCACATTCACATGCCTTATTGAGCTCAATGTCTGCACCTCTGCATCAAATTCCTTAGATTTCCCAGCCTGCTTCAAGAGCATTGGAGCAGTACTATTCCAGCTCTTTTTCCAGCCCTGGGAGTCGATGTTCCAAATATGCTTAACCGCGAGTTTTTTGCCATTAGAGAGACTGACTCTATACACATTTCCGGACCCTCCTTTCCCAATTAAATTTTCCTGCTTGATGGAATCCAGAATATCTTCCTCAGTGAAGCTCAGCATGTGGAAGGATTTCATGTCCCAAGACTCTTCCTTCAAAGAATGTTTTTGAAACTTCTTTTTCTTCTGCAGGTAAAGAGTTAGGCAAAGGAACAACATGGTGAAACCAATTACGAAGCAAATGATGAGTGTGAGGACGTCTCCGGACATTCTAGAATTTTCAGAGCAGATTCTGAAGGAACTGATCTTTTTATAACTACATAGACCTGGATTTCCCTCAAGGCAGCCATTGTAAGCTGGAATTGACAGAGACTGTGGAATTGGGCCAGATAACTGGTTATGTGATAGATCAAAAAGGCTTAGCCTTAGGAACGAGAAACTCTCTGGAATTTCACCAGAGAGTTCATTTTGGGAGAAATTAAGGGAACTAAGAGAAGGTAAATGACCCAAAGAGTAAGGGATTTTCCCAGAAAGTGAATTCTTTGCAAGTTTAATGACACAGAGAGATTTGCAGGAACCCAGAGAACCGGGTATTGAACCAGATAACTTGTTGTTCTGTAAAAGAAGACTACTCAGTTGTTTGAGTTCGCCAATACCATCTGGAATCTTCCCACAAATTTCATTCTCGCTTAGGTCGATTATCTCCAGAGATTTAGCTTTTGAAATTTCTTCTGGTATTTCTCCGTACAAGCGATTTTTACTCGCATAGATTTGACCCAGAGTCTTCGCGTTCCCAATATCAGAAGAAATTGAGCCTTCCAATTGATTCAATTCAATATCGATGATTTCTGCGTTTGGCAGTCCCCAAATTCTTGCAGGAATTTTACCCGAAAGCGAGTTTTTGCTCACTCTAAATCTTCGCAGACTCAAACAGTTTGCATAGTTTTCTGGAATTTGGCCAGTTAGCTTGTTCTGAAGAACAAGCAAAGCATCCATTTTTCCATTTTTGCACATATCAGGCGGAATCGGACCCGACAACAAATTCTCAGAAACATCAATGAATTTGAAGTCGGCCCAAGATCCGAGCTTTTTAGGAATAGTACCCGTTAACCTGTTTCTGTATAAAGAAAAATTCACGAGCCTTTTGAATTCCCCAAACTCCTTTGGAATTTTCCCCGACAGATTGTTTTGAAATAGTTGCAGAGTGACAATATTTGTTAAGAATCTCAATTCAGAGAGATCGCCTTCGAGAAAATTATTCGACCCGTCAAAATTCTTGAGGCCTGTGAGGTTTCTCAACCCGATTGGAAGTTTCCCGGTGAAGTGATTGTGGTGGAACTCAAGCTGCCACAGTTTCTGGAGCTTCACTATCTCCTCCGGAATCTCGCCGGAGATGAAATTCTCCGAAATTTCCAAATTTGTTAGCTCCGTCAAGTTACCGATTCCGACCGGAATTTTCCCGCCAAGGGTGCAATTTGCTAAATAGAGCAAGTTGAGGTTCTTGAGATTCAGTACCTCAGCTGGAAATGGGGTAAATTCAAAAGGATTGTCTCCAACGCTCAATTGAACCAAGCCTGTCATATTTTGCAGGGATTTCCATGGAAAAACCCCTGAAAATCTACTGTTATTCAAATACAGATACTCCAATTGGCTGAGAGGAGATATATCTGGGAATTGTCCTGCGAAAAAATTGTTGCCCAAATCCAAGTATCGTAATTTGACGCAGTTTTTCAAATCCTCTGCAACTTTGCCGTACAATAAGTTGAAACCAAACGAAAGCTTCTCAAGTGATCGAAGCTGGCATATGGAATCAAATGGAAGAATCCCAGATAGAGTCAGATTCGAAAGCTCGATTTCAGTCACCAAACCATCTAAATTGCAAGCGATTCCATTGAAATTACACACTGAATTGGTGAAATTCCATGAATCAAAAGCTTTGGCATTTGATTCCTTAAGCGCGGTTTTCAAATTCATAAGGACTTGAAGTTCGTTGGAATGGATGCCGGCGCTGAAGAAGATGAAGAATAGGAGGAGGTAGAAAGAGAGAAGTCGCCGGGAAGTTATGGTGGCTAACATGTCGGACAGTGCACGGAAGGAACAAGACAACGTTTGTTCTGTTAAGTTAAAATGGAAAAATAGGAGTAGCATTGAAGAAAAGTGGCGCTAAAACTATAAGCGAAGGCGGCATTTGAGTGAGGTTAATTTACAGAAAACGATGTAATTGGATGGCAGCATGTTACAGGTTGAGATGAGTGTTGCGTTTTGTATTTCTGTTACAACGGTCGCTTTCTCCTTCCGATTTGGTTGACCAAGTGCTTCTTCTTTGCTTGGTGTTTTACTTGATCTTCTTTGCTTCTTAACGTAGTAACTGGCAACTGCTTAGCTACTTAGTGCATACTGGCTGCGAACAGGGAGCTGTCTGTCTAGTGTGCTTCACTGAGCTGGTTAGTGTATGGAAGGCCCACCCACCAAGTCCCTGGATTATAGATTCATAGGACATTGACCTGGAGTTGGAGACCATTAGACAATACTGGAATCAGATGAGTTTTATTTCTTTACAAAAATAATATTAGTATAATTGAGTTTACGTAAATGATTTTGAAATAATTGAATATAGATGAATTGTTTTATGATTCTTAACTAATTTTCCTATAAGCATAATTAATTCTCTAAATTATTTAGGAGATAAAAATTATTATGATGAAAACCAAAAATTACTTCTTAAACTCTTAATGCCATTGTAATTTTAGAAGTATAAGTGATCTGGAAAGATTTTTAGGTACATATAATGTCATACAAAAATCATATCTTATAAAAAAAATTAATTGTAAATTGTAGTTATATTTAAATCATATTGATCAAGTAATATTGTGTCGATTTTTTTAATCTCATGTATGAATGAAAAATACATAGAAATTTCTCCATAATATAGAGGCTCTAATACAAGATATGCCATCCACTGTGATCTGGTAGAAAATGATTATGGTCAATTTGTTATGATAAGCTCCATTTAAAATTTAATAATTTTAACGTAAAATATTTATGTATTTTTTTATTAAAAATATTCAATTAGAAATAAATTACATAAAAATATATGCATTATTATATGTGAAGAAATAAAATAAAAATGTAATTAATATTTCTTGATAAATATATGATGTGGCCGATGACATAGTGTAGGGAGGGACCAGCCCTAGTGAAGAACCTGTGACACACGCAAGGAGGCCAGACGCCAAGTTTGACTGATGATGCTCTTTCAGTGTCTTTTCTTGGTGTGTATAGAACTAACCCAGACAATTCGTTGCAGTTTAAAAGCACCAAGTAATTGCATATCATTGGCCAAAATGATAAAAATCATTGCATCCGAACTAATTAAGCTTCATCTTCGCGCGAGTAAAAAAAAGATAAATAATAATAATAATAATAAAGGTTACACTCCTTATTATTTTCATAATTTTATAATTTAATTATTATAATTTTATTTTATATAATTATATTTTAAAATTTAAAATTATTTATGATTAAATTTTTATTATTGAATATCAAATCTATCTAATAAAATTTTATATATTTTTTAAATTATATATTAATATTTTATTTTTTTTATTTACGTATTATATTTATCTCATTAAAATTTATTTATGAATCATTAATTATCATATAAAAAATTATCTTTATTATTTTTTTAAAAGAAGAAAAAGAAATCTATACATTAATAAGAATTAAAAATATTAAATTTTAAAAAAAATCATTAATGGAGAATAACAAATAAACTAAAGAAAAAAATTTTAACTAGAAACTGAATTAGTTGGATTTAATATAAATTAATGGTGAAAAGTTAATTATAAATTATTTTAAATTTTAGAATATAATTGCATAAAATAAAATTATAATGATTAAATTATAAATTTAACAAAATTATAAATACTAAAATTTTCATTTACTCAAAAAATAATAAATTAACTATTTTGTCTTTAAAAGATTTACAAAGTCTAAATTTGATCTTTAAATTTTTTTTTATTATCAATTAAATTTAAACGATTTTAAAATGTGACTCAAAATTATTCTTAGGTTAAAGTCAAGAAAATTTTTAATAAAATAATCTAAAATTTGATATTTTAATTTATTATTTTATCACCATGTGACCTAATATTATCTTCAGCGCTAAAATGGAGCCTTTAAACTTTAAAATCCAACGTTTTGGTCTTTCTCTTCACAATCCTTAATGCATCGATGTAGCAAATATGGGGATTTACTATGACTGACTGGCTCGTTAATAAATCTACCATAGAATTAATATTTCAATTAAGCACATTCCGTCTTCATAAAGGATATTTGGTAAATAATTTTTTAATCAATTTTTAGTTGATTTAAAAGATTTTAGTTATTTAATTAAGTTAATTAATTATTTTAAATGTTTGATAAATAATTATTTGAGTAAATTATTTAACCCTCAAAAAATTAATTTTAAAAAATTAAAAAACCTAACTTTTTTAATTAATTAATTGATATTTAGAATGTAAAAAGATATAATTATTCCTGATCAATTCAATTTTTAACACTTCCACATTTAATATATGGAAATACCCTTATAAGAATTATAAATTAAATATATTTTACAATGAACTATTTTTTAATTCATTCATATATATGAAATATATTATTTAATCATTTATTCCTTTCCTTCTACCGTCAACTTATAAAAAATAACAATATAAATAACAACAATAATAATAATCAGTGACAATAATAAACTCATTTTTATTTAAAATTATATATTTCTTAAATAAAAAATTTATAATAAATTATAACTATTTATTTCTTAAAAAAATTTAATAAATAAGATATTATAATTATTTATTTCTTAAAAGGAAAATTTAATAAGTATAATAAATTAAAAATATATTTTTTAAAGAAAAATCTAATAAATAGAATAAATTATAATTATTTATTTTTAACAAAAATAATAATAAATATAATTAATTATAGCTATTTATTTTTTGAAGAAAAATTTAATAAATAATAAATTAAAATGATCTATTTTTTAGAAGAAAATTTTGATAAATAATATATTAAAATCTAAAATATTACTAAAATAAAAAACACTCAAATAAATAATAAAATATACTCATATTCTTACATATTATTTTATATATAAATAACTTACAATAAACAATAATTTTACTAAACAACTTTATACAAATAACTAATGCTATCAACTGATTAAATCAATTAATACAATTAGCTATCAACTAACAGTTAATATAATTAATTAACATCTAATATAATTAGTTTGATTGCGAAATGGGGCCAATAAACTAATTTGTCATTATTATCAACCCTAATTAATAAAAAGATTATTTTAACTCACTTTTGAAACATTTGAATTAAATTGAAAATAAAAATCTCTTAATAACCAAAATGAATCCTTGTATATCTTTCAATGATCAAATAATTAATTTACTTTTTAAAAATAAAAGCAAAAGGAACTTTTACTTTATTGGATTTTTTTATTTCTTTTTCCACATTATATAATAACATCATTTTTTTTTCAATAGGCTTACATTCTAAACGAAGGAATTAAAAGAAGAAATGAAATAGGAATTTCTACGCGAGTCTAACTGCCTTGGCAGTAATTATTAAAAAATTTTATGTGAACTTCCATAATTTAAAATATTTTATAAAATTTTAATTATATAAATGTCAAATTAATTATTATAAATTAGCTCAAATTAAAAGTGATAATATTGTGGAGCTAAATATGACACTTAAGCTAATTGTGACTATTAGTTATGTGAACCTTGTAATTAGTTATCTTATGATAGATCAGCTTAGCTCAGTCAAGTTAATATATACAAGATAAATCCCTATTCTTATAATAGGTCAATTCTTGCAGTCTCCCTATAAGAATTTGCAAACGTATTCTCTCATACATTGGTAGGGATTAAGAAGAGTGAACATGTCAAGATTTGCACTTATCCGATTTAATGGATTCATGACTTACTCAAGATAAGTAACCATTTTATATTATTATTGTTATGAATTTACATTATATTTATGTTGTGTAACACAATAAACAAGATCAAAATAATTAGTTCAATTTTGTAATGTAATTTCTATTAGAGTCAATTATTTTATCATGTCGTATGGTTAAATATTATACAAATTTAATTAGAAATTATTTGTATCATATTATTGATGAAATGAAGAAAGAATGTGAGTTCATTGTTCTAAAAAATCATAATTTTACAGCAAAATTAATCTGTAATTTTTATAGGAATAACTTTCTTAAATATTATTGATATATTATATATAAATAAATTTCAGAATTTGCATGAATTTTATTATTCTCAAAACAGAACTATAAAACCAATTTTTCAAGTTTTTCCCCAAAGGGATTTCTTCAAATGGAATACAATTCGTAATATTTTCTTCGAATTAATTTATAATTTTATCTCAAATTATCACATCAATCAAAACTCATAATTTAATTTGATCAAAATTAGTATATATAAAGCTTTTGAATGAAATTTTAATGAAAAAGGCAATTTTTCCGTTTCAGATTTGTAATTCAAAATTGAAGCAATTTTTCCCTAATTTTATACAAATTGATTAGTGAGTCAGCTATAGATTGATATTAGGAAGAAACCCAGATAAGACTTTGGGTGAAATTGACCAACACAAACTTAATGGGAATCGGGATACAATAAATAACAACGTTGAAAAGAAAATGAGCTGGCACGGACGTGCGAAGCTTACACACCGTCATGTCAGCATCTATTAGCAGTGGTTTATGCGGCGTTCGGTTCCACTCTCCTACTCGAATTTTTTTGGACATTTTTCAAGGATTTGCTAGAAATAAAATTTTCTACATGCTAAGCTACTGTATGAAAATTTTCTATTATTTGAGTATTAAATTAATTTTATATTATTATATGTAAGTTATTATTATTATATAGAAATTGTAAATTGCTCATATTATATCATAAAATTTTACATAATTGTGTACTCACTTATCATAAAACCAATTGTATGAAATTCCTTCAAAAAATTATATTATTTAAGTCTAGTATCTAAGAAAATGTTGTATTAATAATATTTGTACTATATCGATATGATATTATTAATATAATTTGTTAACGACAATATGAGAGTTAGGATTGAGTATTGTATTTCTAGAATTCTAAACACATTACTGGTATAAATTTTAGGAACATGATATTTGATTCTTGTATCATATTACAGAATATTAAATAACTTTTTGATATTAATTTTTGTGGTATAATATTATTTAAAAATTACATAGTTATTGAGGAAATATTATAGTATAATTATATTAAACATATATCTTTGGAAATTTATGATGAATTTCAAAAATTGTTATTTCCTCAACCTTATTGCCTATACAATTAACTTTCTTGAAAATGTTGAATAAGACTAATTATAAGAATTGGATTGAATCATTGAAATTATATCTCACAGTTACCAACTTAGATTTGATATTGAGAGAGGAGAAGTCAATGATTGATGATAAATTTACTGTTGTGCAAGGAGCTCCCCATGACAAGTAGAGACACTCTAATAGAGTGTGCTTGATGATTATGAAGTATATGGATAAGATTGTTAGGTAACACATTTTGACTGTTCAAATGTCAAAGCCTTTATTGACTCTATGGCAAAGAAATTCGTGAAGTTTGATAAGGTTAAGAAAGGACATTACCTCTCATTATTGGAGAAAACTTCTTATAATAGTATTAATAGAAGTTTGTGAGCACATCATGAAGCTAGTACACTACTACAATCAATTGAAGGCCATGAAAGTATACTTAGGATATAGTTATTTGATCTGGCATGCTTTAGAGTCTTTTCCTACTCAATTTGATATTCTCAAGAGATCATATCATACTTAAAAGGGTAAGTGAACTATCAATGAGATGATATCTATTTTTAGTCAGGCAAAAGATGACATGAAAAAGGAAAAGGTTCACAGTGCTTACTTCGTTTCACATAGATTAAGTGCCAAACATAGGAATAAGTCACACCTGAATGAGAACAAAAGGAAACCCAATTTTAAGAAGAGGAAGGCTAACATGAATGCATAACACCATAGACTAAAGAAGCCTATATTCAAGAAGAACTATAGGTACCATAAAACGTATGGGCACAAAAAAGCAAAATATTTTAAGCTTGAGAAATAGAGTGAGAGGAAGAAATAAGAGGAAGTCAAGTGAAGAAGAGCTGATATTCTAATTAGGGGATGAAGACAAAGTAAAAATGGAGCACATAGGAGTAGCAGCCTTAAGATTATTTTCTAGTCATATTTTAGAATTAACAAATACCATTTATGTGCCTTCCATGAGAAGGAATTTGATTTCAGATGTTGCTTTAAACCAATGTGGATATAGTTGTTATTTTGGTAATGGAAAAGTTAATTTGTTTTATAATTCTATTTTGGTTGGTTCTAATTATTTATGTGATGGCTAATATAAGATTAATTTAGACACTACTTTTGCAAATTCAATAAATACTATGGTTGGAAACATGAGATTTTTTATGTTATAGCATAGACATCTATGCCATATCTCCAAAGAAAAGATTGAGAGATTGATAAAAGAAAAAATTCTTCATGACTTGGATTTCTTTGATTTTGGTACATTTATTGATTACATGAAGGGAAAACTCCCTGCTAGATCTAGGAAAAGAAAGAGAATTGAAGACAAGATATTTTGGAATTAATTCATACTAATGTTAGTAGATCGATTACGCTAAGCACTATAGGTAGATACAAGTACTTCATTACATTCATCGATGATTATTTAAGATTTAGCTAGGTGGAACTCCTCATTGAAATCCTTAACTGTTTTTAAGATGTTCAAGACTATGATTGAACTCAAACTAGGAAAGAAAATTAAGTGCATCATCTTAAATAAAAATGGTGCATATTATGGTAGATACAATGAAACTAGTAAAAATCTGTTAGTCTGGATGGGTGCTCTAGACCAATTTGATTGAGTTCTATTGCATCCTGGACTATACATTCTGTGAAATTGGATATAAAG
>JANHAO010008954.1:0-18811 GCA_026873985.1 Saraca asoca | reverse complement strand
AGAGACTCTTTCATATTCACTAGGAGATAAAGAATTTGAAATGATCCATTTTACCTTTGCTACTAACAGATGTTTCTTTCTTTCTACATCTGTCCAAGGAGACTTTGATTTAAGTTGTGCAAGATATCAAACTAACCCAAAGGAGTCACACTTTTTTGCAATTAAAAGGATTTTCAGATATCTTGTAGGAACCAAACATTTAGGACTTTTGTATCCCAAGTCTAACACTTATAGTTTTTTAGGATATTTTAATGCAAACTATGCAGGGAGTAAAATAGATAGAAAGAGTACTAGTGGGGCTTATCAATTCATTGACCATTCACTGGTCTCTTGGTCATGTAAAAAGTAAAATTATATTGTTTTATCCACTGCTAAGGTAGAGTACATTGCAGATGGAAGATGTTGTGCTCAAATTCTCTGGATGAAATAATAGTTTTCAGACTATGGACTAAAATTTGAGAAAATTCGCATACTTTGTGATAGCACAAGTGCCATAAAAGATATTTGTATTTATTAGAAGGGAAATTAGAATGATATACCCTAAAGAAAATGATTTTAGTCAATTTTACATTGTTTGATATATGTTCTTTAGCTTTGATATTTTTTTTTGTTATGTTTGAATTTTAACTGCAAAATCTAACTTAAGCATCAGAGTTTCTTAAGTTTGTTTTGTAGGAACATGTTTTGAGGTACAAATGATAATAGACTTTCTACTTATATCAATCTGACAGCATATTTTGGTTTAACTCTATATAAAAAACTGATCTCTAGACCCTGAACCAAATCCAAAATCGATTCTAAATTTTTCCAGGATTTATCTGAATTTTTTAATCGATTGAAGCTCAAAAATTTGCATTTCAAATCGATTTGGAGACTCTAAATGTTTGTTTGATTTGAAATTTCTAAAATTTTTATTTTGCATACACGAATCAGTTCCCTAATCAATTCAAAACAAAATTTAGTCACTTAAATTGATTTTATAGCTGCTATTCCAAATCAACATATATTCTTACTCTATTTTTACATCGTTACTCATTTCCAATTTTTTAAGTGAGCTAGTAAATAGCTCAGGGGGAGCTATAAGTTTTTCTACTTCTTAAACTCTAATTTTATATATTGATTTTATTGTCTTGACATTATATACTTTAATCTATATGCTAATTATGCTTACTACTATACTTTATTTCTTTTTAATATGCCAAAAGGGGGAGAAAAAGCTAAAGCTTGTTTTTAGATGAACATAATAATATTTCTCCTACTATTTTTTTGATAAATCTTGAACTTTATCTAAAATTATTTGTAATCATAAAAAAGGTGGAGATTATTAGCCTAGGTTACCCTAGCTACACATTTTTTCCTTAGTTTTGATGTTGAAAAATAATTTTAATCTAAAGCATTTGCATTACTATCTGACAATATACTTTAGTATTTTGATCTGTTTTGCAGGTTCAAAATATATATGATTCAGGAGATCCAAAATTATGTTTAGCAATTATTTTATTTCTATAGGATCTTTTGTAAGTGAATTCAAATGAGATTTGATTCAAAAAAAAAAAATTTTAAATGATATAGTGAGGTACAAACATTTTCCACTTGAAGATATTTTAAAGATATTTTTTCAAACAAAGTCTTTAAATAATTTTCTTACAAGTGTAGACTTTTTAAAACTATTTTACACTTCCTAAATTGATTCAAGAATCAATTCCTTGAAGAACTTGTGAAAAAATATACTAGAATCAATTCATCAATCGATTCATGAAGAAACGTTTTGAAAATTTTCTTTTACCAAAAGTTAGGATTTTAACCTAAATCAATTTAGTAATCAATTCAAGACTCAATTTCAAAATGCTATGATTCAATTTCCAAATCGATTCATTAGTTATAACAATTCTGAATTGATTCATAAACTGAAAGTTAGTTATTCTGTTATAGTCGGTAACAGTAGTTATAAAACCTCTAAACACCTTTTAGTTTCATTAGATTTTATATCTTTCTCTCTTCTTTAAGTGCAAAAATCTCTGAGAAAATTGAGCAAAACAAGATTGGCTTTTACCTCACTATGTTGCTCAATCAATCAAGGATTTTGAATCAATCTCTGTAGAATTCATATTAGCTATTTAAGATTTCATCTCAAACTTTTGGTATTGTATTTCCTACCTTATCTTGATCTTTTTTTTTTTTTAGATTTTTACATTGATAAGAATCTTGTTTAAGTTAGCAAAAACCTGTTGAAATTCTTATGGTCGTTTTAGGTTAGCAAAAAACCTGTTGTAATTCTTGTGTTTAAACTGGCAGTTCAAGAGCCTGTTTTAATCTTGATGGTTTTGTAATAAAAATGATAATCTGGTTGAAGATTATATAGTGGAGTAGACTTGAATTGTAGTTTCAATTCAAGTTGAATCACTTTAAAATTTGTGTCTTGAATCTCTATCTTTCTATTCCTGCATTTACATTCTTGTTGCACAATTATCAATTTGCATTCAGCATATTTACTGCTTCATTTCTGCTGTGCCTCTTGATACAAAGCTATAAATCACATTCTTGTTAAATTCAAATAAGAATTCATGATATTCAAAGGTGTATACAAATTCCCCTAAAGGAATAAGGGTAAGATCCAATTTTATTATATCTTTATATGGGAGCCTTATCTTCCATAGCTAAAAATTGCATGATGTCATCCTTAGTCATAAAACTATCACATTCATTACCTATGACTTTAGTATCCATATAAACTTCAATGAAATTATCATTTGCTATCTTTTCAACCATCATAGATGACATTTTCCTTAGTTTAACAAGATTTATCTATTAGATCTGAGTTGGCTAATTAGTTAGTTAATTCATTAATTCCTTAGTCTACTTACTCTCAACCTTCCTAGCCTCCTCTGTAGCCAAATTGACATATCTAAAATTATGAAATTTAGATATTAGAAATATAGTAAAATTGGGTCTTTCAAACACAATTACTTATTATATAGAATATGATACATTTGTAGCTAAAGTAATAAGACTCTTTGGCCATGAGATGTAAGTCCTAATTGCTTGGTCCACTATCCCTTGTTCATCCATCGGCATCATAAGTTTTGCACTCTGATCTAGTGGGTTGTCAATGATGACCTTTGCTTAATCACCCAACAATTATTAGTAGTAGAAGGTGCAACTGTGAAAAATCCTTCCATATGTCACTGTACGTTCCTTAGGCACCAGAACTAGAAGACATTTAACTCTTTCCTATAGAAACAAAAAAAAAACACAAGTTGAAAAAGTTAATTATAATGTTATTTTTGCATAAAATATTAGAAATTACTTACATAATAAAGGAAGTTTAAGCTTTTAGTGATAGTCATTTTCCTCTGTTTGCTCTGTAAATGGGTCAAAGTCTCCCAAGTAGCTGGCTTTTGCGATGTTAGGTAGGAGAGTAGGGTGCATCTCTACCTCATCAAGAACAAGCATCGAGTCTAAGAGTGACTATATGCCTAGCTTTTAAATATAGGCAAACATCTTTTGAATTTCTTCAAACTCAATTTAGGTCTCCTATCTCACTTGAGCAGTAATCTCCTCTCTCACCTTCTATGCTACTCGAACAGTAATCTTTATAATAAGATCCTCCTCAAAAACTGATGATATTTGGAAACACTTTGATGATCCCCTAAAATAAGCATTAAGGCCCACTCCTCCCTTAACCCCCTAACATAGCAAAGATATTCTTGAGTTCTAATGCAGCTATTAAGATGTCTATCCTTTTGAATTGAGTAAAATCTTCATTAGTCGATTGTTGCATGAGAGAATCCTATGACATATATACAATTAAGAATATTCATTACAATTTAATACTTACAATTACTTAAGCAATTAAAACTTGTAAATTATTTATAATTTTCTTGGCAACTATTTGACTTTCTTCAATCTTATATTCACCTTTTGTGTTGACCCTAATTCTCTTCCATAATTCATGCTAATATATGGAAATGACTTGTGAATCAGACTAATTAAATGCTTGTTGTTTTTTAAGTTTTTCCTTAACTAAAGCTTGCTCAAGCTTCATATATCTACCATAAGACAACCTATGTTTATATTTTTTTTCTGCTTATCACTCCCTGTTAGCTGCACTCATACCTTATTAACAAAAAAAAATGACAAGATGGTCAATTGATTACTTATAATATATAGTTAAAAAAATATAAGGTAAGATGATTAAATTTATCTGAAAAGCCTCAAATTGGCACTGCTGCACAAAATCGTCCCACACTTGTTAATCAAGGAAGTTGTATTTCTTAAGGGGATTTTGATCACCCTTCCTCTTGAACATGATTTGATCCCTTGTCAATCAATTTTTTAAGTCCTTCTACTGCTCATCGGCAAGCTTTGAAACTTCTTTTTTCTTCCCCTCATTAATATCAAATGTGATCTACAAAACAACACACACATAAGTTATACTTATATACAATTATTCTAAGAAGATAAATTATACATATCTTAAACAAAAATTGGAAAAAGTAATATATAGCAAGACATCATGCCAAATGTTATCGTTGATGTCTTTTAGTACTTGTTTCCACTACTCAATATTGATTGGCACTCTCCTGCATGCCAATAGTCCAATATAACTTTTATATTTTAATGATGCATCCCTAATTGCCTAAACCTTAGAATTGAAGTCAGCCTTTATCTTCTCTCCTCTACTATGCATAAGGGTTATTTCCTTCATAAGGGTATTACCCCTCATACTCTTTTTAGTATGCAGGTAAGGACCCATATGACTATTTAAAAGAAAAAAAGACAAAAAAGTTAACTGCACAAAACAATTATTTTAGTTTCATTTTGAATGGGAAATGGCTTTTACAATTTTTACAAACTACATTTGATGATTTTGAATGCTAAATAGTTACATTCAAAGTTTTGGTTTTACTATGTAGATTACAAGGAAAATCTTAGATGTATTCATAACCACTCTACCAAGTGATATGACATGCATGACTAGACAATTTATGCCAAGAAACATAGTCAAAAAATAAGCCCTAACCAAAATCATTTTCGATAATCAAACTAAGAAACAAAATAGAAAAAAAAAAGGTAAACCCTAAAATTACAAATCAGCAACAAAGTACATGACAGAAAAAGTAAACAAAAAAAGAACAAGATAACTTAGCAAGGAAGAAATGAATATAGTGTAAGAATAACAAAGTTCCATACCTCGATCAGATATGGACTTAAAATGCGATGAACGAAGACAACAAAGAAAAATGCCAAAAAAAATTTGAAAATGAATTTGTAAATGTTTCAAACAGGAGAAAGCAAATAGATTGAGTGTGAAGAACTGGTGTATTCATAAAGAAGTTTAGACTTTAGACATCAGTTACTAATAAGCAACTAAAGATTATTACTATGCATTTACATCAATTGTTATAATAAGCTAACGTATGAACTTAAAACATCCATTTTTTTATGATAACCGACGTATTAATTTTCATCATATTTACAAAAACACCACTGTTGCTTTATATTACGTTGAATTTTTTAATTTGTTTTTTCATTTTACTTATACTTAGGACAATTGATGTATTAATTTTTAACGTATTTATGAGGCAACTTGAGTTATTTTTTTAATAATTTTTCCATTTTATTTTTTGAATAATAATATATTATTATATTTTCACTAATAATTTGTCCCAGGCTAGGCTAATTATTTTCTAAAAAGTTTTGCCAATTAAATAATTTTCAAATACTTGAATTATTTTGCTCATCAAAAAATATTTTAATAATTGAATTATTTTGCACATTAAATAATACTTAATTACAACAAAATTTTCTTCTGATTGTGTTAAAGACATTTGTTTGCTTTAAAAAATTAGCATCTTTTCTATTAATTTTATAAAGAAAAATACAAAAACTTGCTACTAGCTATAATTCTTCGGATTGTGTTAAAGATGTAGATTTTTATTAAAAAATTGATGTTGTTTCTATTTTTTTTACAGAAACATCATAAAGAACATTGGGACAAATAGAAGGAATAAATAACATTATTGTTGAAGCTACTAGGAATGTGTGTAACAAGACAACATGTTGAAGTTACTAGGATTGCTTCCAACAAGACAATGTTGTTGTATGTGTTATTTATTAGAAGCAATGGCAGCTATTCAATAGAAATGTTGTCTAATTGCAAGTTGTATAGCTACTTCAACAATAATATTGTCTTGTTACAAGTAATGTAGTAGCATTTGCTTGCAACTATTAAACAACATTATTGTCGAATATGCTATGCACTTGCAATTGGACAACAATATTATTGTTGAAGTTGCCAAGATTGCTTGCAACAAGACAATACACACATCAAGTGCACTCATCATTTTTTTTTTAAAAAAGGATCCATGCATATGCTCTATTTAAAGGGAAGAATAAATAAACCTTCAGAGCAAGCTGAAGCATAATAAAATTAAGAAACAAAAGAGAAAGAAAAAGGAAAAAATAAATATTGTGAGCAAGCTAGAGCAGAATAAAAGTAAGGGGGACACATCATCCTTTTATAATGTGCATAGACTTTAGACGTTAGTTAATATGTTGGAACCAATGTATAATATCATATACCTATGTTAGTTCCTAATATAAAACCAATATCTAAACTATGACCCTTCATATACCCGTATTTTTTTGAATTATTTTGTTCATCTATATCGATTTTTAAATAAACCAATGTCTAATATATGTCTTTTTATCTACCAAAAAATAAACGCGATGAATTTATTTTGAATTATTTTATTTATTCCGTAGTCTAGTAAATTGGAAAAAATTAATTATCATTAGAAAATTTTATAATTCCTTAGTCTTGGAAAATGAAAAATAAATTATAATATTATTATATCAGTAAATTAGTTGTACATAAATGATTTGATTAAGAATTCAATTTATAAATTAATAAAAAAATTATTTGATTATATATGATATAGTTGCAATTCTTTGGATTGTGTTAAAGATGTCAATTGGCTTTAAAAAAACTGACATCTTTTCTAATAATTTTTTTAAAAAAATGCAAAAACTTGCTGTTGGCTACAATTCTTCAGATTATGCTAGAGAAGTTAGTATTATTTTTTTTAAAGAAACATTATAAAGTGTATTGGATCAAGATAGAGGGAAGAAGTAACATTATTGTTAAAGCTACTAGGATTGCATGTAACAAGACAACAATTTGAAGCTACTAGGATTGCTTGCAACAAAACAATATTATTGTATGTGTTATTATTATGTTTTTTTTTGGAAGCAATGACAGCTTTAATTCAACAAAAATGTTGTCCAGTTGCAAGCAACAGTATAGCAACTTCAACAATAATGTTATCTTGTTGTGAACAATGCTATAACATTTGCTTGCAAAAATTAAACAATATTATTGTTGAAGATGCTATACCATTACTTGTAACAAGGCAACAATATTATTGTTGAAGTTGTTAGCATTGCTTGTAATAGGACAACACATACATCAAAGGTGTCTACAAAACACACACCCACACATCAAGTGCACCCATCATTCTCTTATTTAAAGGATCCATACATAAGCCCTATTTAAAGGGAAAAAGGAAAAAGAAGGTAAACATAAACTATAAAACTTTGAGCAAGCTTGAGCAAAATGAATATAAGCAACAAAAGAGAAAGAAAAAGGGAAAAATAAATAAACATTGAGAGCAAGCTAGAGCAAAATAAGAGTCATGAGGATGCACTGGCCTTTTATAATGCGTGAAAACTTTAGATATCACTTAATATGTTGAAACCAATGTGTAACATAATATATCTACACAATTCCTAATATAAAACCAACGTCTAATCTATGACCTTTCATATACTTATGTTTTTTGAATTATTTTGTCCATATATATATATATATATATCAATTCTTAAATAAACCAATATCTAATTTACGTCTTTTCATCTACCAGAAAATAAATGTGTCAAATTTATCTTGAATTATTTTGATCATTCTCATTGTTTTGGTAAAATGGAAAAAATTAATGATCATTAGAGAATTTTACAATTCCATGATCTTGGAAAATAGAAAATTAATTATAATATTGTCATATTAGTAAATCAGTTATAAGTAAATAATTTGTTAAAAACTCAATTGATAAATTAATGAAAAAATATTATTTGACTATATATTATAAAAAGTTCTTTGAACTATAATCAAATAATAATTTAATTAATAAATTTATAAAAAAAAATTCACAGTTGAGGATTCATAAATTTTAAAGATGTTTAAAACTAAATGGTGCAAATTTAATAGTTCCAAAAGTACATCAATTTTTTAACTTAAATTAACTTCAAACATGATATTGAGTATAGGCGTCAGTTGTTTAATAAAAATCGATGCTGTAATTTTCCTCATATTTATAAAAATACCACTACATCTATATATATATATATATAAATGTACATATGTATTTGTAAATTTCATTTTCATTCGACGTTTATTTAACAATGTTGTTTTTGCATTATGTAGTAGTATAAGAATATAAGTATGGATATGAATTTTATATTCCCAATGTTAAGAGAGAAAATATATAGGTGCAGAAATAATACAATCCTCTTTATCCTCACATAAAGTAATATGAACTTAAAGTTTAAAAGATAATTGATTTACAAATCATAGCAAATTAATTGCTAGTTATATTACTGACCTAAAGAGAAAATAAATGTTTTATACTAGTTACAAATTCTTTAATCCAGATAAATGTCCTAGTTAAATAATCTGTTTATTATACAGTAAATAAGTTTAGAACATGTCAAAAATATGATAAAACTATTAGTTCCAAATAAAAACAATCCTCAAAAAAGATGGAATAAATGAACAAAATGACATTATTGAAGAGTCAAATGCTCTTGAATTAGTGACAAATTTCTAGAAGAATTTCAGGAACCTGAAATTTATGGAAATAAAGAGATTTTAATTTATTATGTCTCTAATATGAAAGATGGAACCAAAAGGGAAATAGATGTTGATAACATTTTTCATACAATGTAGCACTTAATATTATGAAAGATAGTAATGATCTTTAATTTATATTTAAAAAAGAATGATATATGATTATTGGCTAAATTGAAAAAACACAATTTAGACAGAAATACAAAATTTAAATATATTTGAAAAGTGAAGAAACACCCAAAAGGCTTTAAGCCAATGAAATACCTAGAAGCTGTGAAGTTAATAAGGTATAAATGTAAAATTGTGCTAAAAAAAAAGAAAATTGAAGTTGCATATATAAAGCATGATTTGTAGTACAAAGGTCTGTACAAAAATTATCATTGGTTATGAGAAATATATATTTGCATGTGGTAGATACAATTTTACTAGAATATATTAAAACTTGACATGTATATAATATATTTTGTTCCATGCTATTACATGCATGATAATGAACAATGGTATTATATGAAAAACCCTGAAGGATTTAAGATCCCTAAGGCATATAATTTAAATTATTGAGAAATGTATTCAATTAAATTACAAAGATCTTTGTATGAATTAAAATAATTTGGATGAATATGCTATAATTGTCCTAGTGATTATTTGTTAAAAGAATGTAAAAATGATCTTATCTACCCTTGTGTTTTTGTATAGAAATTTGAATTTTCTATAATTGCAATATATGTTGATGATTTGAATAATATTGAAACTCATGAAGAGTTTCTGTTGACGGTGGATTTTGGTTTAGTCCTAAATCCAGCCAACCTGAAGATTTCTGAGGACTCAAACTGCAATCCAGTTGAACTAACAAAGATGAAGAGAAAGATGGAGGGGAAGAATAGCAAGAGCACACAGAGAGATTTTTAACTTGATTCGGTTAAAATCGGGCAGCACCTATCCCTACGTCCACAAAAACGTTTTATTACTTTAGTGAAAATCTGACAGAATTACAGTATTTGTTTTCAACTTAGCTTATAGTGATCTCCCTTCTCTTATGTATAAAGGCTTAAGAGGTTGCAAATGTAATTTTACAATTTATACTTTTGTTACATCAAAATAAATGTACAAGACAGCCTAGACTACTATAAAATGACTTCTGCAAGCTACTGACTGACTTCTGTAGATTGCTTTCTGCAGGTGGGCCCTACAAGCTGCTTCTTGCAAACTGATCTCGCAAGTCTGAATGGGTGCTGCCTGCTTCAGGTTTACCCTTGGCGAGCTCTTTGCTGAGCATGACGTTGCGTCCCCGTGCTAGGATTTGGAGTTAAGTCACTGTTGGCCTTCGATCAGCGAGGATGAACCACGCGAGCTCACGTTTGGTAATGCAAACTCACATATAACAAGTTGCTGGCTATGCGAGCTTGGGCTCGTTCCTTAGCCCTTGGTGAGCTAAGGCTTCTGCCTTATTCTATGCTTGTGTAGCTAACGATCTAGCAAGTTTAGCACTTTCTTTCCTTTGGACTTATCTGCTGGGCCTTTGCCAGCCCACCTCGCGCAATACTAGAAAATGCCTATAATAGCTTCCAAAGGTAGTTAATTACATTAAAAAAAAAAAATTTAAATGGATAAATCATCACATCCATTGAGCACTTCAATAGTTGTTTGATCACTTGATGTTAATAAGGATCCTTTTCAACCTCCTAATAATAATGAAGACCTTCTTTGTCCTAAAGTACCATATCTTAGTACAACTGATACACTAATTGTCTTGCTAATAATATGGGCCTTGATATAGTCTTTTCAGTAAATCTATTAGTAAGATATAATTCTTCTCCAACTAGAAGGCATTGGAATAAAATTAAACATATATTTTATTATCTTCAAGGAACAAGTTATACGAAATTATCTTATTCATATGAGTCTAGATCAGAACCAAATAATTATGTAGATGTAGGATTTTTATCTGATTTATACAATACTTGAATTTAATCTGACTATTTATTTATATATGATGATACAGTTATATCTTGGCATTCAACAATTGGTCAGCAAAATTGATAAATGACTAACGTAACAGATGACCATCTGGAACCATTCCTTGATCAGCTAAGGCAGGGTCTTACTTGGTAGAGTTGCGCTGTTCGACAGATGAGCAAGTAATCACCCCAGGACGACCTGCCTTACACGACCGTTGATGGACAACTGGCCTCGACCACACGCCACCATGTGACATGATCTAATTTGAGTTCTACCCTGCTAAACACACATAGTAGCAGGAATCTCGCAAGTAGGTCGCAAGATCACACCAAATGGGAACCTAATAGACAATATAAATGAAGGGCAGCCCTTCACCCTAGGCAAGACTTACACACCCCGCTGTTACTTTAGAGAAATCATTCTAGGGAAATCTTGTATAGCTTCATTATTCAAATATTTAGTATCTGTATATACTATTTTTGTATTGACTATTACAAATTTATATTGGTTGGGTTTGATATAGATTAATAGACCAAGTAAAATTGATAAATGTTCCCATAATCAACTAATAATGAACTAAGAGTCATTGCCTCTTTAAAAGATATAAGGAGTTTTATTCGTCATTCTCCTATTCGCAAGTCTTCACCAATCCTTATTGTTATTCCTAGTGCTCATCAAGTAGCTATACTCCAAAATCCGATTACAGCTCTTAAACTGCTGAGAACTTTGGCATCAGACATCAAGAACATCTTTTTGCATTTTGATTGTCTCCATCTTAGTGTTTCTAGTTCTCAAGACATTTTTAGAGGTTTTAAGGAAGTCAATGGCATAATTTGGTCTCCAGGTAGGTGGCTTTTCTTTTCTTAGTTGTCTGTTGTTTGGTGTAACACATAATAATAATAATAATAATAACCATCTAGTTACTAGACATAACTTGTAATTACATATATATATATATATATATATATTTATAACTGTGTATTTTATTTCTCTTATTATTTAAATTATTAACAACAAATTATTCTTGTCATTTTTATTTATACAAAGATACATAGTTTTATTTTAATTTCAATCGTTTACACATATATAATTACTTTTTTATCAATATTTTCTCAATATTTAATTATAATCCCACCAATAATTTTTTAACATAAACATATTGGAATAAATTCTATCTTATAAATCAATTTTGAAATTTTATGTGTATAAAAGAAAAGTTTTTTATAATGCCATTCAAATTAATGTGATGAAGTATTTTTTTCTTTTCCATTACAAAAACCACAGAAAAGGAAGAAAGACATAAAAGAAACCAACAGAATTAAGAAGATAAAAATAACCAAACTCGTGGCCTATTAAAAGGTCCTAGGTATTTGTACTGCTAAAGAACATGCTTCCATTGAACCAAGCTTGTAAACTCCCACTTGCATTGAATGACATTGAGTCTTCCTAACAAAGCATCAATGTCTTTAATCACCACTTAAGGTTTCAAAGGAGTCTTAGCAGGGGAATTAAGAGATTGATGTAATAAGGGGATGGAAGGATAATGATATATCCTGTATCAAGACTACAGAGAGATAGAGCAAGCAAAAATCTAAAACCCAAAAGAACTACATTGCTATTAGTATTATGACCATGCATCCAAAAAAAGTCCTCTTGAAGAAAGCTAATGATTATTTGAAGAAAGAGAAATGTGATAGTAGATAATTCTCCTGCAATGAGATTTGTAAGACTGAACTCCAAAACGCAGCACAACTTGAATGACATATGGCAAAACAAAAGACTGATATAAGACTAAATAAGCATTCTGTCTAGAGGAGTTCATTCTCATATGGTCACCATTTTGCTCATCACCTTCTAGAGAGGAATTAAGGAATCCATAGGAAAAATGAAAATACTTCCATGTTTTAAGAGTAGCTTTTATAGATGAAACCTCACCTTGAATGAAACACCACCTTATTCCGGATCAGTCAAATTGTATAAAGAATAAAAGCAGAAGGACAAAGGAGATCCTGCACCACATGCTTGTGTTTATCATCAACAACTAAGCACACTTAAAGCCATGGGACAATATTAGGAGGATGAAGACAATCTGGCCTAATAGTTAAAGGAGATGCAAACCACAAGGATCTAGCAAAAGGACATGAAATGAACAAATGATTCACATTTTCACTTTCCATATTACATAAAGAGCATAACTAAGTAAACTTCATATGTCTATGATTCAACAAATCTGTAATTGGAAGAATTTTGTTACACAACTTCCATAGAAAAATAATAACTCTTGGACGTAGAGGAATTCTCCAAAGTTTGTCCTAAGGAAACTGATTTTAGATGTTATTATTAGCAGTGAGCAATAGGTAGCATGTTTTGACTAAATAAGTACCATTTGGGGATTCAGTTCAAGCCAACCAATCTAGGGTCCCCTGAATTGAAATGGGGATTTTCAAAATGGTATCTACCATATGATTAGGATAGAATACTTGAAGTTTAGAAAAATTGCAATTTCTGTTTGAAGTAGATAGAAAATCAAAAAGATAAGTCTGTTTCAATATAATAGAGCCTCCTTTAGGTTTAAACCAAAACTTTGAAAAGATATTTATGAGCTTTTCATATTCCACTTGTCATCTTAAGTTATTTGTAATAATCTCTGAGGCCTTAACAATAAGCTTCCATCTCCAAGAACCATGTGGTTTACATTGGAGCATTGCTTCTAAAGACCCTTGACCATATTTGGAAGTCATTATTTAGGCCATCAAAATATCAGGTCTAGAAACAACTCTCCAAATTTGCTTAGAAAGCATAGCTTTATTAAAAGCAAAAAGATCTTACAACCTCATTCCACCCTCAATTATAGGTTTAGTAATATTGTTCTAAGCTAAGAGATGAATAGTATGGTTGTTAGAATATTCTCACCACCAAAATTGTTTGATTATAGACTCCATTTAGGAAATGCATCTTTGGGGTAGCAAAGTGATGGCCATGTGATAAGTAGGGATAGCATTGAGAACACTTTTGCACAAGATGAGCCTAGCTGCTTGAGATAAGAGATTGGCTTTTTAGCCTTGAAGCTTTTTTAAATCTTCTACATGAACTCCTTTCAATAGCCCTCTAATCTTTAAAATCATCAACATAAATAACTAAATATTTTCTAATTATGACCATGTGATGAAGTATTATTGAAACATGTGCAAAGAGACTTGAATTGTAAAAAGTATATATTTAATATATAAAATTTTGATTCATTTTGCCGTATCAATTCATTATTTATATTTAATGCATTTCACTTTAAATAGATAATTCTATTTTTATTTTTTTCAAGAATGCTAATATCAATATCGATTTTCTCAACATTGCTTATTGCCCGCAAGTAGAATTTGAATGGATGGATTCACTAAGTAACTCTAACCCAAATAAAATTTGTCAAATACAAAGGGAGCGGAAAAAAATAAATCCAATTATTGTGATTAACATTTGTCAGTTCTTTTGGGAATCTCATGTTAAAATTTTTGTAGTTTTTGCATTGTCCATTTTATATTTAAAAAAATCAACAGGGCCAAAATAATTAATTCATGAATACAAAATATACATTTTACGTAAATTTAAAAAGAGTTTTTGAAGATGCCAGTGCGGACAAGTAACCACCTTGGCATTAACCTTGGTCCGCCCATGCATGTGAAGAACTGTTAACGCAATCAGCCAAAAAAAAGGAAAGGGGGGGGGGGGCAAATCATTAGAGTTTGACACGAGTAAAAACGAATTTTTCTGTTATCACCACACTAATAATATTAACTGATATTTTAATACCTGGTTTACTGCCAGTGTGTAAGCGCTTATACAGGAATCAAAACTAAGGACCCGTTTGGAAAAACAACTTAATTAAACACTTATATCTATAAGTTTCAATATGCCTTTTTTATTATAAACTTTTTCATGAATCTTATTGAAATAAACTCAAATGAACTTATAGAAGGATCATAAATTATTTTCATAAACTTAAATAAGCATCTAAATTTTTTATCTAAAGTACTTATATGATAAGATAAGCTCAAATATAAACTGTAGGTAAGTTCTCCCAAACGCACCCTAATTCCTTAATTAAATCAGAGATGAAGAAGAATCAATGAATCATGCGCTGCAAGTCGGGAGAGTCTTGATCAAGCTATTCATCTCTTCACTTGCACCATGCATTGCGTGTCATAATAAGCACAAAGCTACAACTCAATCATTAAGGGTGATAAACTACTAACGCATGATCCCCCTTCCAACATTCTTTTTATCAAACAAGAATGGTAAGTAGAGACAGGCCAATTCTACATACAAGCACCAGCACCTCAAAACAATGACGACAAAAAAACAATGCATGCACAACAATGAGACATATATGGTTGTCATATCATCAAGTAATAACAAACCAGATATTAGTATAAATTTCTACCTTCAAAGCTGCAAGTTCAATGTCAATTGAAAGCTTATTATTAAACATTGACAAAAGGAAAATGATGCAAGAGTCCCACAGTCCTTACTTATCTCCAACATCCACCTGCAAGAGTGATAATACTTGTAAGCTATTTGTAGAAATTAAACACTTTCTAGATGGAATTCAGAGAAACGCTGGGAATAATGAAATGATGCTGCACACGGTTTGCATGATTTCCACTTCAAAGCTTGCAATATTTGTTTTCAGACGCAATGTGTGTGTGTGTCCTGATTCATAAACAATGCAGTAAAGCTCTCTTTGTTGTGGCAGTCACCAGTTTGATCCAGAAACAGAAACTGAATCACAACATAAATTATCACAATGCAAACAACGAAAGGTTTTCACTCTTTACTTTTCCATCAAAAGAATCCTCCACGTGAATTTTCATCTTGTTCTCATGTTACACACAGCCACATTCCTGTATTACATTGAAACTAAAATATATGGATACAGCAGCAAGTCTCAGTCTAAACTTGTATTTAACTGTCATACTAACTCTATCTCATAGCTACAATGAAATTTAAAAACTTCCCTTCATTAACTTTGCACATCCATCCTTTGGTTCGTGAAATGAATTATCATGTTCATCACTTACACTGTGATAATCTCAAGATTCTCAACAACAAAGTGACTCTATTTAAATAGAGAGCTACAAACCAAATCATCTACGGCAACAAATCATTTAACCAACAAACAATGATAATAATGATTCTATATGCAAAAGACACAATATGCATCTGCAGCAAACATTAACATTTATATTTGAGAGTAGAGAAATCAATTTACTCATTCTCATTAATGGTACATCTGCAGCTAATATCAGCTAAGATATGCAAAATATCCTCATTCTGAGGCCAATCCACCATACAACATTTAAGAAGAGCTAAAAAAAGCAGATCGCACCATTTTGATATGCACTCTAATCCAATATAAAATCAGACAATTAAAATTCCACAATATGATTATAAGAATTGAAAATTTTCATATTTTTTTAAACTTAATACCCAAAACAGTATAGAACAAAATCACAGACACATATAGATGAGATTTGGGGATTGACAAACCTTTGAAATTTGGCATTGATTCGGCAATACCAACGATCAGTGGGAAGCGTGAGAAGAACTAGAAGCAGAAGAATCAGAATGGTGAGAAGAAGACGGAGCATAAAGCCTGTTGTAGACTTGCTCACCAACGAGGTAGATGCCGAAGGCCACCAAGGCAATACCGAGGCCAGGTGTGGCGTGCCGCACCTGATTCGTCAGCATAGGGTGCTTCCTCCACTGATCCCTTCTCCTGAAGAACTCTCCTGTGTGTCCCTTCGCCATTTTCACTCACTCCCTCTTGTCTCTCTGGCTGTGTCGTCGTCGTCGTCTCCTCGAAGCTATATCGGGATTTTCTGGTAAGTGGCTTTTTTTTTCCCTTTTTGTCACACTGTTGTGAACTTGTGTTGATTGGACTGAGAAGTGGGCCTGGCTCAGACTCAGATTATGTGGGCGTTTTTGAAATTAAACATTTTGGACATACGTATTTTTTTACTGCATTTTTTATTTCTTTAGACAAAAAAAAAAAAAGAATGATAGAAGAGAAAGTAGTGAGATGAGAAAGATCATAATACAAATAAGTGTATTAAACATTTCAGCTGGCGAGATTTAGATATTAAAGTAATTACTGAAAAAACTATTTTTTGTGTAAATATTTCTTCTATTAGAAAATCACCAACTTAAACATGTGATGTCAAAGATCAATTTGAAGGGCGGCAGCACACACTGAAAACATAGTGAGAACATTAAAACTTAAAAGCATTTCCGTATGCTTACTTAAATTTATGACGGATAGAGGGTCAAAATAGAACATTTTATTGGTCTGAGTGAGTTCTTAGGTACCTCATTTGACAACTGGTGTGAGCTTGTTTCTTAGTGACATGTGTTTTATTTACTTTTAGTGTCGGAAACAGAGTGAGAGAGAGCCAGAGCCTCAGAAATGGTGGTTCTTCAAGCTCCTCATGTAGCAACTTCTCTCTTCTTCCCCAAGCAATGACCAATTCTATGAGAAATCCTTAGCTCAATTCTTCAGCTCCAGACTCAGATACAGAGGCAAGTCAATACCTTTTCTTTCTTTTCATGTAATTGTTTTTAATCCATTCATTGTTTTGTTGCCGAGAAAAACAAAGCCTTGAGGAAAAGCTAAATTCTGTGTAGTGTTAATTGAACACTTCTCTTATCTGGGTCAGGGTCACTCTCTTGATTGCACTTCCTTGTCGTTACCAACTGCATACTTGTTTTCATCTTCTAAATTGCGGTTGTGATTGTATTTTATCACAGTTGCAGACAAAGTAGAAAAATGCAAACACTGCAGAGAAGAATTGTACGTATATAATGACTACAAATCACAGTTTAAAACTATGCTTGTTGTAATTGTATTTCAATTGGTGATTTCAGGTTAGAAAATTGATTTCAAGAATACTAGATCTGAGAAATCAAGAATTACTGTATGTTCTCCAGAAAATAAACTAAATCATGGTTGAAGTGACAAAAATCATTGTGGTAGCTCCTTTGCAGTTACTACACAGTTGCTCAAACATGGTTGAAGTGAAAGAAATCATCGTGGTTTGTGATCCTTCATAAAGAGATGTCTTCAAAGGTTTTGATCTATTCTATCTTTCTCTTTCCATATGTCTCTTCTTTTGTAAAACAAGTTGTATATCACTTGATCATTGTTGAATGGAGCTGCTGTTCTTGGTGTTCCTGTTAAAGCCACAATCAAAGAGGTATTGAATTGTCTCTATTATGTCCCTTACCTCACAAATGTTCTTAGGTGATTGATGAATTTAATACCAAGCTCACATAAGAATATTCAAAGAAAAATTTCATATGCAACTTATTTATTTAACTCAGAAAGTCTATAAAGGGCTATAAGTGTTCAAATTCGAAAAAAAATTGAAGATTTTCCTAAAATTTATTTATATTTATCTTTGCTCCCCTATCTAATATAGTCAGGTAGTAACTTTTTATATTTATTTAAAAAAAAAAAGACCCTCTTGAATGGCCTTGCAAAGTCGTGAAATTTCTCTATCTATCTTCCTGCAGGCAAACATGTAACTTCTCTCTCTCTCTCTCTCTCTCTCCTGGATATTCAATGTCTTGTATATTAACCTACGATGCACCGACACTTCATATAGCAATCGTGTTCGCGTGTCGAAAATGTTTCTGACACCGACACTCATCGACACTGACACGAAACGTGTCGGAGTCGTGTCGGTAATTTCAAAAAATTCGGGCACCCGTTCCCTATTTCGACACCCGTGTCAAGCTCGATTATGAGGTCATGTTCGTAATTTTAAAAAGTTCGGACACGTATTCTCTATTTCAATACGCGTGTCAAACTCAATTTCTAGCTTATTATTTGTTATGTCATGTTATTTAATATTATGAGTACTTATTTTCATATGAAAAAATAATAATTACAAT
>JANHAO010008953.1:0-18801 GCA_026873985.1 Saraca asoca | reverse complement strand
AAACAAATTTAGAGTAAGAATTTCCTTTAGAGTTAACAATCTCCTTTAAAGGCTAACAATCTCCCTTAAAGGCTAACAATCTCCCTTAAAGGCTAACAGTTTAGAAGCCTCCTGGCCTACAGTGCCAATAGCTAAGAAGAATGACAAAGGAAATTAATCAATCAATACTGGGCACTGAAGAGGTAGCTCACGCCACCCTACCATCTCGCAATGATATTTTAGTGCAAACATGAATCACTGAAGGATTATGTAGCCAAGTTCAGGAATGAAGCCAATCTCATAGAAAATCCTTCTAAAGGAAACATTTTGATGGCAATCTTTGTGAGACTCCACAAAGATGAAAAGTTGTATAAAAGCCTTTACAAGTCCCTGGTAAAGGATCTAGTTAAATTTTACAAGCAAACTACCAAGCAGATCAAGTGGGAGGAAACTTTTAACTTGGAGATGCTCATTCAGAAGGACGGGATGGGAAGCACTGTTTAGATTAAAAAGAGAGGCAATGTGGACCGACGTGATCGCTCTGGTGAGCAGGCTATAAAGAAGCCCAAAGGTGAGCAACCTTAGCCTCTAGGTTGCCACAAGCACTACAGCATCTTTTCAGATGCCCAGGATAGGATATTCATAACAGAATGGAACAAAGAGGATTTTGGGAGACCTGTGCCCTCTAAAATTCCCTACAGGTGAAGGAACTAGGAAGAGTTCTATGCTTGTCAAAATGAGGCTGCCACGATACTTCAAATTGTCGGGCCCTCAGGAACATAATTAAAGACCTGTTCAAGAGAGGTCACTTGAGAGAATATGTGGTGTAACCTACAGGGTAGCGATCTCAGCATCCCTAGCGAAATCTTGATCAAGAGTAAAGGGCTTCAGTTATAATTATACATTGATAATGTATTATAATTTGGAAACCAGTGTTAAAGCTTTCCTTTGTCTCCACTGAAAGAAACTTTATTTTTCTAATGGCTAAGCCCTAAAGTGATTGCATGTATTCAATTTGCTTTTCACCATCAACAATGCATGACCTTTTAAGCTCGCATGCAATTAGCCTTCTTAAGCAACACGTGTATTTAGTTTGCCAACTGCGACCTTTTGTCTAGTTGAGGTACAGAGACGCTCAATATCAACTCATTACCAACTGTGACCTTCGGTCTAGTTAAGAAAATGCTCAAAATAAACTCATTGCCAACTATGACCTTCGGTCCAGTTAAGGTGTGGAGATGCTTAAAATAAACTCATCGCCAACTACAACCTTTGGTCTAGTTGAGGCATGGAAAAGCTCAAAATAAACTCATCACTAACTATGACCTTCGATCCAGTTGAGGTGTGGAGATGTTCAAAGTAAACTCATTGCCAACTATGACCTTTGGTATAGTTAAAGCATGGATATTCTCAAAATAAACTCATTGCCAATTATGACTTTCAGCGTAGTTGAGGCATGGAGGCACTAAAATAAAGTCATTCACAGCTCTTATGTGACCTAATATTCACAGCTTTCATGTAACCTAATAATTGCAGCTCGTGCGTAACTTACTACCAGGTGTAGCTTTCGTGTGACTTGCCTAAATATTACTTGTTATCAACTAAGGTGCTCAGATGCCAAGATTTATTGATAAAATATGACTAATTAGTTAACTAAATATTTCATTGATTTACAAAGATACATGCTATTGCCTGTGAGACATAGGACATCTAATACAACATTAAAAAGCTATAGAGAAGAGCTCATCCATCAAGAGCCTCACCTAAAGAGGAAAACTCACTCCAACAAGAGTTAAAATACAAGTTGAAAAGCCTAAGGATACTAAAGTCTAAAAAGAAAACCAACTTCTAGGAGAAGAACTCTAACTAGCTAGAGGACCAATAAGCATGCTTGTTCCTCACTCTTCTTACTATAGCCCTCCTCAGCCAGTGGCTTCTTTCTAGCTTATTCCAAGAGTAATTCAAAAAGATGCCAAAGAGTATGGCTAGAGAGGTAGAATTCCATGGTAAAATCATGAGGAAGTAATCTAAGATCCATACAAGACTTCCCAACAACCAACAAGAGAGGCAATTCATGCGAGTCACGTGAAGCAGGCCATGTATGCCTCGTAATCTCATGCAGTAGACCATACACACCTTAAAGTGCTACACCAGAAGCCAAACTACCAAAAACATGGGGGGCTTAGCTAGGGCACTCATTAGGCCATTCCATAAAGAAGCAAGAAGAGCTTTTCAAGCCTTATAAACTAGTTTGGGTTCAGTGAAGGACCTAAAGGATAGTTGGCTACTCTCGATCAAACGATCTAGAGAAAATGACCCCACCATGCCAATGGCTATGAATCACAGTAAGAAGTAAGGCCTAGAGTAGATAAAGTGAAAGATTGAAGTCTAAAATAATAGGATGGTAGAGCAAAGACTTTGACTATGCTGCAAACCACAAAGACTTTTGCAACTTCCAATCTGCAAAGAAAACTATAAGTTGAGGGGCTTATATTATGAGCATAATTTAGTGCATGAGAAAAATGGGTTGATGAAGTCCCAAACAAAGGTAAACTCCAAACAAAAGGAACCCAACTCATTATGTAGATGAGGACACTAAATACAATTCCCGGCTCGCATAATCAACGATCCACTCTACATGAGCTCACTTTGCCAAACATGAGCTCGTCCCCCTTGATTAAAGGTTAGCAGTGACCCCGGGCTTGGAAGTTTGGCTCGTGAGATGAAGTATCCTCATAGACTCAACTTATAAGGCCAATCTGCAAAAAATAGCCTACTAGGGCCCATCCACAGAAAGTAACCTATAGAAGCTGATCTGTAGGGATACAAATTATCTTGTGCATTTAATGTTTGATGTAACTTATTTACAACTCATAAAATTACATTTGTAACCTCCTAATCTCTATAAATAGGAGGAGGAGGATCCTAGTAAGGGGACCTAAAAAGAGAGAGACTGAAACTTTAAAAATTTTCTCCAAAGTAATAAAAGCTATCGTAGACGTAGGGACTGATGCTACACAGTTTCATCCAAACCTTGTTAAAAATACCCATTGCCATTGTTGTTCTTCCTCTCTACCTTTTTCATCTCTCTTTTTATCCTACCGAAAAGTAGTTTGGGGATCAAGAACTAGTTTCTGTTAACTAGAATTTGGTAGAACCAAATTTCACCATTAACAATAGGATAGGTAGTCAACATATAGTAGATCTTAGTCAATAGAAAATGATAATGTATTTGGGAGAAAGTGATTTCCCTTTTTAATTAAAAGAAATCACTTTCCTGAATCATTTTTTACGTAATCTGATTTACCCTCTGTTTCCATTCTTTTCTTCTCTCTCCCATCTTTCTCTCACTAACCCTCCTTACTTTCCTTCTCTTTCTACCTATTGCTTTTATCTTTCTTTCTATCCCTCTCCTTTCTTTACTTTACTTTTTATCTCCCATTTCCTCCCTCACTTTCTCATTTGTCTTTTTTTCCTCTCTCTCCTTCGTGCCACTTTACTATCTTTCTATCCTTCCCTTCTTCCTTGCTTCCTCTATCTCTCCTATCCTCTTTCTTTATATAATATAAATGTTAATATTTAATAATTATATTAATTAAAAGTTCTTTGGAAAAGTATTTAAGCAATTAAGAAAGTTGACAGATGTGATTAGAAATTTTGATTAAAGTTAGTTAAATATAAGTTAACTTTCTAAAGAAATGACTATGATGAAAAAGAAAGATTTACATATTCTTTTTGGCATGTTGTTTTAAGTGAAAAATACACTTAACTTTTGATTTATAATAGTAAAGAGATTTATTGACTACTATATTGAAAATATTTTAATAATAAAATATAGTGCAGCCTAACCTTAAAAATAAAAGTTGCATGTATAATGATAATTTTCAATGAAAAAATCGTTTGTCTTTGTGCACCGAATAAGATAAAATATTTTTTTCTTATGTTGTCTAAACAAAAAAAATTAATTCGTTTTCTAGAAACATTACAAAAAACTTGCTATTTTTTATGATGATTTCTGACAAAATTATTCGTTAGTAAAATCTATCAAAAAAAGCGACCAAAATTGAAAAGCTTGTTAGTTATTGACAACAAAAATCTATTTGAAATCCATTGTACAATAAGCTCCATCAAAAAATTGGTGCAAATTTTAAAAAAGTCTAATCACTTCTTCCAATGGATTTATGATGGAATTCTTTGTACAATGGATTTTTCATAGAAAAATCCATCAAAAAATTCAAAAATTATAATATTGTTCACTCGTGCAATTTTTCTTTGCCATTTTCCTTTCTTCTGCCGCCTTTACTACACCAGAGCTCCTTCTAGCCTTCCTAGCTTGATTCTTGTGCTTCAAAGCTATTTTTTTACAAATATAAATTGATTAAATTATTCTTGCTACTTTATTTTACATTTCTTACCAATTTTTTGTTGAATTATTTTTTTTATGATTTAATTGGCTTTTCTTAATTTGATGTATTTAGTTTCAAGCTTGAGTTTTCTATGAATCTATTTGGTAATTTTCTTATTTGGACATTGAGGTTAGTACATATTTTTAATTATTAGTTGATTTTAGAATTATATATATTTTGAATTTGATTGAGTAGAATAAAGTAGTTAGATGGCATACTTAATAGTGTTGTTGACATTACTTTAAGAATTATATATATTTATTGCTTTACATTTGGTGAATGGGACTATTGAAATTGAAATTTTATGTTGTTGGAAGTATGAATGTAGTACCTATTTGAATGTAAACTTTAAAAAATAGAATATGGAAATTTTGGAACACTATAGGTAGGGATGTATAATAGACTTCTTCCAAGATGTAGCAAATATAAGATGAATTTTCTTAATAGAGTGGAAGAATTTATCAATTTTGTAAAAACTCTGCCAATTGATTTATGTGATAGTCATATAAGGTGTTCATGCTCCAAACATAAATGTAGAAGATTTTTATGTCTTGATCAAGTTAAGGTTAATTTTTATAAATTTGGATTTAAATTTGATTATCAGTTGTAGACTAGCCATGGTGAGGAGAGACCTATAGAAAAGGGATAGATTTCTAGTGGTGTGACATAGGATTTGCATGGTGCAAGTAAAAGGTATGAAAATATAGTGTTGGATGTTGATTGGCTAGATATTGCAACTTACATGGAACATAATATGGAAGAACTTCCAAATAGGGATGCCTAAAACTTTTATGATATATTGAAAGCTTGTGATTCACCTTGGTATAAGGAATGGAGGATAGGTTGGAATAGTTAAGAAGTTTCCTTCAAGAGAATGTATTATTTACCCTTAATCTTGGGGTTGAAAAGATTGTATGCTTTAATAAAGCTAACTCCTTGTATGAGATGGTATCTTGAGAATCGAAGGGAAACGTACGTTCTACATCATCCTTTAGATGCAAAAGCTTAGAAATAATTTGACTAAAATTATTAAGAGTTTGCAGCCAAACCTTAAAATATAAAAGTGGGGTTGTGTTCTATGGATTCACTCCATATAGTCATAACATTGCATCATATTCATGTTGGCCAATAATAGTCACGCTTTACAATATACCTCTAGATATGTGTATGACAACTCTATATATGTTCCTGACCTTGATTGCCTAAGGTCTAGAAAATATAAAGAGTATAAATGATATGTTCATGCAACCATTTAAATATGAATTACTCACTTTGTGGAGTGAAGGTGTTCCAACATATGACATTTCAATGAATCAAAACTTTCAAATGAAGGCTACATTGATTGGACCATGAATGACTTTACTACATATGGATGTTATCTGGCTAGTAAATGGCTAGAAAATTAGCCTATCCAATATGAATGGAATCCACAAGAGCATTCACCTTAAAGTATGAGAAAAATAGTGATGAACACAATTTATATCACTTCTATACTAAGTTTTTTGTCATGATTTTGTGCTAAATTGGATACTGGTGACTGGTTTGTTGGTTTGGTCAATTTTTGAGATCAATTGGATTAATTTGGTAATTTGGCATTGTTTCAAGGTTTTAAGTGTATCTGGAGTTCTAAACTTTAGTTTTGGATGATTTTTATGTCTTTGGAAAGCTAAGAAGAAGCTCTACAAATGTCATGAAAAGTCTTAACCTAGTTTAACCATTTTGGTGGTCAAATTAAGCCTAGAAGCTAAAATAGAATGCAGACCCATAACTATTTTTAGTATTTTGACCATAATTGGAGCTTTATACCTTATTTCGATGCAATCCCAAGCCCATTGGATAGTTAATATCTTCCTTCACAACTTTTGTGAAGGGTTTGAAGTGAAACCGCACCATTTTGATTAAGTTTCAAGGTTATGGATCCAAGTGATGAATTTTGTCATGGGGTTAGAATGCTTTGCATGTCATTTTGGATTTTAGCGCATAGGTTAAGTTAGAAATTAAAATTTTGACCAAACTCAAGGCCATTGGATTGCTAAAAGATGGGACTTCTATGAAAAAATTCAAGTCCAATTGTGCCTCCTTTTAGCCTTAATCAATAGCCAAAATAGAGAGAGAGGTTTAGGGTCATGTAAAAACCAATCTAAGACCTAATTGATTCATTCTTTTATATTCTTTTTCATTTCTCTACTTTTGTAACAAGGAAGAGCTCTCCTGGGATAAAAACACCAATCTTTTTAAGGTTTTCTCTTCTTTTTTTTAATTTTTTACTTGTAATTTTCTTTTAATATGTAGCTAAACCTTTTATTCAATCTTAAGGAAATTCTGCATCAATTTTCTTATTGATTGTAAGACTTGTTTCTATTTTTGATTTATTCTTAATTTGATTTCCTTGTTTCTCTATTTTAATGTAATTAATTGCTTTGGATGATTGATTAATTGGACCCATTAATTAATTTCTCAATTAATTGTTAGCTAAACTTCTATAATCAATGTTGTTTATAGTTGTTTGGTTTGAAGAACATTAGAGTTTTTGATTGTGCACTAGTGTAGGTCAATTATCCTATACAAACAAAGGTGATTAATGAAATTGTAGCTTAAGTGAATTTGATAATCAATCTTGGTATTTATGGTTCCTTGTGCCATTGTTGAGTTAGTTAGTGTGCTGGGCTTTGGTTAGTTCAACGATAAGGGTTAACTTTGGTGCTAGGCTCAATCAGGAAATTAGGAAGAATTGGTTAGGTGTTAGGCCTGATTTGATTCTTCGCTAATCATTCAAAGAGCAAATGAAACCTTTATGTCAATGATCAATCCTCTCACCATTTTGAGTTAACATTTAATCCAAAAATAAAAAGGACCTTGCAGAATTCGAGAAGAATGATCAGGCACCCTTCCAAGCCTTTTCATCTTCAACAAACTAGCTAACAACTTCTTTCCCTCAAATTGGCATAACTTTTGAGCTAATTTTTTGATCATTTATCCTCTTATACTAGCTTGGAGATTATGGCTTTCAATCAAAGAACCTTGAAGGAGCTAGCTACTCCAAACCTAAACCAATAGTCATTGTGTATAAACTACCCTGATATTGATGTAGCCTTTGAGTTAAAGTTTGGCCTAATACATTTACTACCTGGCTTTCATTGCTTGGTTGGAGAGGATCCTCACAAGCATCTTAAGAAATTCCATGTTGTTTGTTCTACCATGTAGCCTCAAGGAATTTTAATGAAGCATATCAAACTGAGAGCCTTTCCTTTCTTATTCATTGATTCAGTTAAGGACTAGCTATACTACCTTTCTCCTGGTTCTATAAGTGTATGACATTAAATGACAAGAATTTTCTTGAAGATATATTTCCATACCTCAAGAGCTGCTAACATCAGAAAAGAAATTTGTAGCATTAGACAATATAATACAGAGACCTTGTATGAATATTGGCAAACATTCAGGAGGTTGTGTGCTAGTTGTCCATACCACCAAATCAGTAACATGCTTTTGATCTAGTATTTCTATGAAGGACTTCTTTCAAAGGATAAAAGTGTGATGGATGCTACAAGTGTAGGATCTTTAGTGGATAAGACTTTAGATGCTATAAGAATCCTAATAGCAAACACGACAACAAATTTATAGTAGTTTGGAACAAAGATGGACTATCCTATGAAGAAAATTATTAAGGAAAGTGCTTCCAACCTTGAAAGACATATAGCAAACTTAAGCTTGATGGTTTAACAAGTTCAGCAGGCTTTGGGATAGAGACAAACAATAAAAGTGTGTGGAATTTGCTCAGTCCCTAGACACAACACTAAGGCATGTCTAAACTTTCAAGGGAATGACCCATTGCAACAAGTCCATGCCATTAGAGGATTTCCAAAAAATAAAAGATGTCCAACATAGCTATAATAGGCATACAATCCATACTCCAATACATATAATCTTAGTTGAAGAGACCATCCTGACTTGAGATATAAAAATCAGGGTGGACAACAAACTTCCTTTTAGTCCCTAGCTTAAGTTATGCAATAGAATTAAAATACATCTTCCACCAAAACCATTGAAGATTTGATTCCAACCAAAGCCCAAAACAATTTGCAATTCCAACAATAAGTGAAAGTTAACATCTTGCAGTTGAACTAGGACCTACAAGCCAACATGCTGCAATTTCAACAAGAGATAAATGCTAGACCCTTGAATTTGGAGACATAAGTGAGTTAGATTGCTACAATAGCTGGCAAGTTAGAAGCTTAAAGTTCAAGCAAACTATGCTTCCAAATAGTTCTAAATCCCAAAGAAAATGTGAATGCAATACTACTGAGGAATGGAAAAGAAATAAAGACTAAAGTTTAAGAAGTTCCAGTTTCAGTCAAATAAATAAAAGGAAAAAATTATAGAAGAACAGAGCAACTTTCAACTAGTTGCTAATCCAGTTTTTCCTCCCCTTCTTTTTCCTAGCAGATTGGCAAAATCCAATAAAAAAAACCAAGAAAGAAACATCCTAGAGACTTTCAGCAAAGTGGAAGTGAATATACCCTTACTTGATGAGATTGAATAGATTTCAAGTTATGCAAAGTTTCTTAAAGAGCTATGCACCTCCAGAAGGAAATTGAAGGGTTATAAGAAAATAAGTGAAGCAAAAAATGTATCTATTGTCATTAAAAAAAAAAACTTCCCCAAAAATGCAAGGATCCAGGTTCCTTCACAATCCCATGTGCAATTAGTCATAATTATTTTAAACATGTCATGTTAGGCTTAGGTGCATCCATAAATGTCATGTCATATTTTGTTTATGCATATTTGAAGTTGGGACCTTTGAAAAAAACTAATGTTATTATACAATTGGCAAATAGGTCTAATGTCATTCCTACAGAAGTTGTTGAAGATGTTTTAGTGTAGGGAATGCTTTCATCTTTCATGTAGATTTTTACACTTTGAAATGTTAGATGATCCCTCAAATAGCTCAATTTCTATCATTATGGGAAAACCTTTTTTTGAAAACTACTAGGACAAAAATAAGTGTCTATTTGGAAATCTTACCATGGAATTTGATGATGATACCATAAATTTTGAAATCTATGAGGACACGCAATACCCTCCTGATCCTATAGTGCAAGATGTTTTATTGATAATGATACCATAAAATTATTCCCTATGCTATATTGATAATGTTGATCCTATAATGCAAGGTGTTCCTAAATTCAATGGAAAGGATAAATCAAAGGCAACAATTAGCAAAAGCAAGAGCTTCATGTAGTTAAAGATGGGTTCTGGAGTTCATGATTGCTAGTCAGTACTTGTAGCCCCAAGAGTTCATGATCCTGCTTAAGAAATAACAAAATGGATCATCAAGCCAATGACATTAAACAAATGCACTTCTTGGAAGGTAACTCAAGCATTTATCCTCTTTTCCTCTCTCTTTTATTTTATTTTCCATGATTTATTGATGATTTTATGCCTACATTGAGGACAATGTAAAGTTTAAGTATTGTAGAGACTCTAAGATTATTTTGTTTTGCTTGTTGTTTTATTTGTGATTAAAAAAAAGAAGAAACAATTTTTATGCTTATTTTGATCATTTAGGTGTTTTTTAATGATGTTGAGTTTGTTTAGGCATTGAGTAGGTTGCATAGCATGATTGATCAAATTATCTTGCCTCTTGATCCTTGAATTTGATTAGAATAGTGATGAAGTTTGAAATGTTTGTAGATTGATTTTGGTACGCATATAACTTGTCAGATTTTGAGCCATTTTTTAATCATTTTTATCAATTTCTTTTTCTTTTCTATGTGATTTTTTTTTCATGAAATTATTGCTCTAGAATTTGCCTTAAATCTTTTTAAGATTACATTAGCACATGTATATGTGAATATGATTAAGGCATTCTTTGATTAAGCTGCTTTTGTTTTTTTAGCCAGCCTTGCAATATACCATTGTTGAGCCCCTTTGAACCTAATTGAAGTTTTTCTTGTTATATAGCTCATTCGGAAGCCAAGCCTTGAATATCTTTACCTTTTCCTAACCTTAGGGATTAGCAGAGTATTTAATTCATTTGTGGGATAGGTTCTTGAACAAGTATGGAAGTGTGCTAATTGTTTGATGAAAAGGTAATTGTGATTCATTTTAATGGTCAAGAAAAAGGAAATGAAGAAACAAATGAAAAAGATAAAAAACAACTCAATGCAATTAAAGAGAAAGAAAGCAAGAAGATGAAACTTGAATTTGAAGAAAAAAAATTTCAAAAAAAAACTTAAAATAAAAGAAAGTAAAAAAAAGTGAAGAAAAGAAAAGAGAAAAAAAGAAGTGATAAATGTGAAAATTTGTGATGTAAATTCTGGTTTTAATTGTTCCTTTGCTTGTTTGAATCTATACCACAATGTTGTATTAGTCTTTTTAATTTTGCACTTTCATATCCTTATCATTCCTTTCCTTCCTTTTTTCCTTGGTTGCATTACAACCTTTGAGAAGTTCTTTTGATTTCTGATATGCATAATTTGAGTAATGAAGATTAGATAACAAGCAAGCTTATGGTAGTTCATTTTCATGAATTGAAATTGAGTGAATACTTGCCTATCTTAAACACTAAGAAAGTGGATAGCTTATCTTGTAAGGGTCTACCAATTTGATTTACTTTCCTTTTGAAAGAAATAGTTTTGCTAGTTGATTTTGAGTTAAGTTGTTAAGAATGTTGCTTTATTTTGTGCTATGCATCCTAAAAGTTTGGTTGTTTCCTTGCTTTAGGTTTTGCATTTTCATCATTGTTAAAAGGTTAGTGTTAGAGTTTTTGTTTAAAGTTTAGTTTGGTTTAGTTTTAGTGTCTTGCCTGAACACGTACAAGAGCTAAGTATGGGGAAATTTGATGAACATAATTTATATACATTTTATATCCCTTCTATACTTAGTCTTTTATCATGATTTTGTGCTAAATTGGATGCTTGTGATTAGTTTCTTGGTTTGGTTAGTTTTTTAGATTAATTAGATTAATTTGATAATTTAGTATTGTTTCAAGTTTTTAGGTGTGTCTAGGGTTCTAGACCTTAATTTTAAGTGATTCTTATGTATTTAGAAAGCTAAAAGGAAGCTCTACAAATGTCATGAAGAGTTCCAAATCCAGTTTAGCCATTTATGTGGTTAAATTAAGCTTAAAATCCAAAATAGAGTGCTAAGATTCTAACCCATAACCAGTCTCACCATCTTAACCATAATTGAAGCTCCAAACCTTATTTTGGTGCGAAGCAAGCCTATTGGATAGCTAAGATCCACTTCTACAACTTTTATAAAGGGTTTCAAGTGAAATTATAGCATTTTGATTAAGTTTCAAGGCTATGAATCCAAGTGATGAATTTTGTTATGGGTTGGACTGCTTTGCAATACTATTTTGGTTTTTAGCCCTACAAGTTAAGATAGAAATTAGATATTTGAGTAAACTTAAGACCATTGGATACCTAAGAGATGTGACTATAATTTCTATAAAAAGATTCACATCCAATTATCCTTCCTTTCAGCCCTAATCAGTAGCCTAAGTAGAGAGAGAACCTTAAGGTCATATAAAAGCCTAGTGAAAACCTAATTATTTCATTCTTTTTTATTTCTATAATCTATGTTTTTTATGGTAGTTTGATTTGATTAACACTAGAGGTTTTTATTGTGCTTTGGTATGGGTCAATTATCTTAGAGAAATAAAGGTCATTAATGAATTTACTACTAGGGTGAATTTGTTAATTAGTCTTGGTATTTTTGGTTTCTACTGCTAATGTTGAGTTGGTTGGAGTGTTAGGCTTTGATTAATTTAGCAATAAGGGGTAATTTGTGTGTTGGACTCCATTAGTGAAATTATAGGGAAATTAGCAAAACTCAATTTGGTGCTAGGCCTAATTTAATTCTTGGCTAAGCGATCAAAGAGGGAATGAAACCTTTGTGTTAATGATCAGCCACTGAATGGAATGCAAGATTCCTTTGGATTAAAGATTTTCCATTTAAGTTCCTTTTTTACCTTTGATTCTACTATTTATGATATTGTAGTTTGTTTGATTTCTGATTCTGAGTAGTTAATCATCAAAACCCCTGCCTTTACTATTAATACACTAAATTAATCTCCAATCTTTGTGGTTTGATTTAGACTCACCCTTGCTATAAGCTAAGGTAGTTCAGTATATTATCTTTACCAATCTCGATAGTTGTCAAATGGTCATAGTTTGATTGTCATAAATAATTTCTACCATATGATCATCTTTACAGGTGAAACAAGAACAACTTCATTAACAAAATAGAGTGCAGAGATTTAAACAATTTCTAAGATTAATTGGTGAACAAGTTTTTGGTTGAGTTTGTTTCATTCCAAAAGTCACAAAAATTTGGCCAATCAAGATGCCAGGATATAGGGTGGATCACAATTGGACTAAGAAAAACATATTCTAAGACTTGCCATATTGACAATCCAAATTACTCCAGCACAATCTTGATGTCTTCCACATAGAGAAGAACATCTTTAATAATGTGTTTATGTCACAATCTTGATAGTCACTAGCCTTTAATCTATTTCTATTATTCACTTCTGCTCACAATTATTTCAATATTTCCTACTCATATTTACTTAAACCCAACTGGTTGATAGAGGCATCATAAGTCAATGACGAAGAAAGAAACTTTGAAATATAAACTTCTTTTATAATGTAGAGGCATTGCCAAAACATGGTGCATGTTAGTTCAAATATTCATTCAACAAGCTTCCAACAAGTTCTCAATATACATACACTCCTAAAAGACTCTCTATTGTGGTGGTAGTTACATCAACATTGACTTCTATAGAGTTATTAACCATCCTTATGTTTCAAAGGTGGGTTAATAGTAGTTTCTTGAGAATTTGAAAACAAAAATGTCCATAGAAGAGTGAGTATAGGGCTCAGTGATATAAATTCATTCATGTTATAGGCATTTTTCGGGAACATGGATTAGGTCGGCCAAGGTCGAATAGGAGGCTCAGCTAATCAAAGGGAGGCCCAGATTGGAGGATTGAGGTCGCTCAGTGAGGACTCCAATTCATCAAGTGCAAGTTGAAAGTATCACACAATGTCACAATAGGGAATGCAACTCATTGATAAGGCTCTTAACCCATCAGCAAGAAGCCTACTGCCCTCAAGGAGAATGACCAGGCAAGGATAGTGAAGTAGGCCAAAATGACCAGGCAAGGACAATGAAATAGGCCAAAGCATCTAGCTCGCTCATCTTCTAGCTTTCCTACCAGAGCTGGATACATGTATGGAGCTAAGTCAACAATCCAAGGCACACATCTCCAACTAATAGCTCAGCCTCTAAACCTACATATCAGCTTCCCGAAAGTCTGCCAATGATTTGCCCAGCATTAATTATCCAACATCAAGCATTAAATACCTAGAATAGTGGAAATAATCATTATATTGTTTGTAAAATTATACTTGTAACCCTCCCCTTTTCCATAAATAGGAAGGGGTGGTCACTATAAAGAGAGGAGGAAGGTTTTACATGTAGAAACTATACCAGAATACTGAGAGAGCACTATACATCATGAGAAAATACTACAGTTGTATTCAAACTCTGTAAAAGAATCCTATAGTGACCAAACAAAGACCAGCATGGACATAAGGGTCAATTTAGCTTTAATAGAATCATAATAAATTCCTGGTGTTTGCTATCTCTCTTTTTTGCTTTCTGCCATATTCTACTTACAGTTATGGGTAATATTGAACTCAAACTAGTTGACTGGATTTTGGTATCAACATTTTGGCACTAGAAGGAGGGCCCCTATTGCACACTCATTGTTCTTCTGTTTCCGATAGATTATTCCAAGCTATTTTAAGTGCAATGGCAAGAGGAAAAATAACCAAGAGTGCAGAAGTCCCTACTGGCCAACCTGAAGGTTAGACACAACAGCGAAACACAACTGCCCCTATGACAAGCCCTAACATTGGCCCCACTTCCCTCATTTAGAAATAATTTGTGGCTCTTGGAATTGATGAAACTTAAACTTGGCAACAACACCAAGAAGTACTTGACCAGTGTCAGGAAGCACTGGAGAATACCATGAAAGAGCTGGCTAATATGGTTAGAGCATTGGCTCAGGCGCACACCTAAGCTATACCAAGGCAAGGTGAAATGGCCATACCTGAGGGTGGATATCACCAACAAGGGCCTCAGCATAAAGAGCAAGTGAGGATCGAATGTCACCGAGCCGACTTGCTTTGTTCATCCAACTTGTGGTTAAGGTCTAAATTCCATCGAGTTTGAGAAGACAAGGGAGATGACCAATAAGGTGAAAGCTCACACCAAGGTGAGAGATCACACGAGACAGACAATAAGCAAGAGGCTGACCGTGACTCATTCAGCTGCAAGCATGACAAAAGGCATAAAACTTCTAATTGATGTTCCCATAGTAAGTGAGATGAAAGGAGTCAAAAGACTGCCAGTCACCGGTCTAAGTCCCGAGACCCAATGGTCAAAGAACTAATCCAAAGAATGGAGCAGTTAGAGAAGAACTCTACATCCTAAGGGAATCGAGAATCCCATAAGGAGAGAACTCCATTTTCCAGCCATATTGAGATAGAGCCCCTTCCCCACAAGTTTGAAATCCTGAACATCCCCCTTTATAATGGGAATAGCGATCCCTATAGCCATTTGGACACTTTTAACGTCCAGATGGACCTACAGACTTCCAATTTGCTAGTGAAGTGTCGAGTCTTTCTGACCACACTCGGAGAGGTGCCACGGACATGGTTCAGAAGTCTCCCAGTTCATAGCATAAGGAGTTGGGAGGAATGTCAAACAAAGTTCCTCAACCAGTATAAGGTGTTGAAGAAGCAGCTCGCCCCCACCTACCACTTAGCCATGGTCTTCCAGTGGAAAGATGAGTTGCTCCAGTATTACATCACCAAGTTCCAACAAGAGGTTAGCAATGTAGAAAACCATCAGATGAGAGTGTCCTTATGGCAATCTCAGCTAGACTCCAAAAAGATAGAAAACTGTACGGAGACATATACAGGTCCCCTGTTAGGAGCCTAGGTGAGTTCTATGAGCGAGCTGCTAAGGAGATCCAATGGGAAGAAACCTTCGATCCAAAGAAATTGAACAAGAAGGAGAAGGCAAGTACCTCCAACTGAGGTAGGAAAAGAAGTGGAGGTAGGAGCAGTAAAGAAGGCCAGAAGGGGGGCTCTGGAGGCCAAACTGCAAAGAAGGCCTGGAACAAACAATTTCAACCTCGAGGTTACTACGATACCTACATCGTCTTGTCGAATGCTCCAGATAGGATCTACGTAATCGAGAGGGACAATGAAGACTTTGGCAGACCTAAGCCCTTGAGAACCCCCATTGAGAAAAGGAACTGCAACAAATTCTGTGCCTACCATTGCAAGGTCGGGCATAACATGTAGGATTGCTGGGTGTTAAAGGATGCCATTGAGGATCTCACTAAAAGAGGCTACCTAAGAGATTATGTAGACCTCACATCGTGAGTATTTCAAATCGATAACATGACTGCTATGTGCGAGTGGGAGGTCGTGCCTTTCTGGCTAGTCTTGTGGAATGTGAAAGACTTGCCAAAAAGGCTAAGATAGCTTTGGATGGCATCTCATTCATAGAGGAGGATGCACAAGGGATTCATTATCCTCATAATGATACAATTGTCATCTGAGCAAAGATCAGCAACGCAGAGGTGAGAAGGATAATGGTTGATACTGGGAGCTTCGTGAACATGATGTATAAGGGATGCTTCAAATAGATAGGTGTGAGTGTGAGACAATTGGATCCATTGTCCAAGCCCTTTTATGATTTTATAGGAGATAGGATACTTCTGGTGGGATGAATCAGACTCCCACTCACACTGGGGGACCTCGATATGCAAGAAACTATCATGGCACACTTTTTGATTATAGATTGTCCTTCAGCTTACAATGTGGTGTTGGGGCAGCCTGCCATGAATGATTTTGATATGGTGGCATCAACCAAGACACTTACCATCAAATTCCTGACCCTGAATGGAATTAGATGCGTACGAGGGGAGTAGTAGGTAGCCCGGCATTACTATGAAGATGCAGTCAAACTCGGGGTTCAAGGGAAGAAAGTGAATGTGGTGTCTAGAGGATAACCCTGGGCAACGAGCATAAAAGGGGTTAGTTATGACCTTGACTCTCAAGAAGTGGATGTTGAATGAGCCACTAGTCGAAGAGCTTGAGGATGTGTGAGTAAGCGAGGAGGACGAAGAAAGATGCCTCAAGTTAGGGAAATGCCTACTGCTTGATGTGAAAGTACAACTGATAAATTTTCTCAAGGAAAATATGGACATTTTTGCCTGGAACCATGAAGACATGGTGCATATCCACCCGAATGTGATGTCACATAGATTGAATATCGATCCCTTAGTCAAGCCAATTTGCCAAAAGAGAAGACCAATGATCACTAAGTGTTATGTGGCACTCAATGAAAAGGTGGATAGGCTCTTAGCAAACAACTTCATCCATAAAGTGCACTACCCTACTTGGGCGGCCAATCCCATCCTTGTAAAGAAGAAGAACGAGAAGTGGAGAACGTGTATTGATTTTACTGATCTTAATAAGGCATGCCCCAAAGATAGTTTCCCTTTACTGAGGATAGACCAACTTGTAGATGCAACAACAAGGTATGAACTCCTCAGCTTCATGGATGCCTATTCAAGATATAATCAAATTTTGATGGCCGCACAAGATGAAGAGCATACCTCATTTATTACTAATCACAGTTTGTACTGCTATAAGGTAATGCCCTTCAGGCTTAAGAATGTAGGGGCAACCTACCAGTGATTAGTAAACATGATGTTTAGAGAATAGATTGGCAAGACCATGGAGGTGGACATTAACGACATGCTGGTGAAATCTAAACAGCTCGTCGATCATGTTCGTGACCTAGACAAGATATTCTAAACCTTGTGAAGGTATTGGATGAACCTGAACCCACACAAATGTGTGTTTGAAGTGGCTTCTGGTAAATTCCTCAATTTTATAGTCAATAACAGAGGGATCAAAGTGAACCCAGAGAAAATCAGAGGACTCCTTAATATGTGTTCTCCCACTAGTCCAAAGGATGTCCAAAGCTTAAACGATCAGGTCACTGTGCTTAGCAGATTCATTTCGAAAGTAATGGATAAATGTGTTCCCTTCTTTGACATCCTCAAAAAGGAGAAGAGGTTTGAGTGGATCCCAGAGTGTGAGGTCACTTTTCAAAAACTCAAGTTGTACCTTAGACAAGCACCTCTCCTTTCTAAACCAAAAAAGGGAAAAAGATTGACTGTATATTTAAGTGTATCCCAGCATGCCTTGAGTGCAACCTTAACATAAGAAGAGGGAGGAACTCAACTTCCTATCTATTATGTAAGAAAAAGACTGCTAAATACCAAAACAAGATACTCACCAATGGAAAAGCTTGCCTATTGCCTGGTTATCGCCTCGAGAAAGCTACGACCCTATTTCCAAGCCCACAGCATCAGGGTCTTAACATAGTTCCCACTGAAACAAGTCCTACAAAAGATAGACGCGATAGGGTAGTTGCTCAAATGGGCAATATAGCTCGCTTAGTTCAACATCGAATACAAGCCCAAAACAACCATCAAAGGACAAGCACAGGCTAATTTCATTGTTAAATTCACGGGACCTACTAGGAGGAGGTAGAAGTTCCGAAGACTTCATGGTGGGAGTTATTCATTGATGGGTCGTCCAGTGACCAAAAAGCTAGAACAAAGATGCTTCTCATCAGTCTAGAAGGACACAAGGTCTTCTGTGCTCAAAGGTTTGGCTTTCAAGCCACTAATAATAAAGCTGAGTATAAGACCTTTTTGGCAGGTTTGTGATTGGCTAGGGAGGTGCATGCTGAGAGATTAAAGGTTTTCAATGACTTGCAACTTATCGTTTGCCAGGTGAAGGGTGAATACCAAGCTTGAGGGCAAAAGGTGATAAGCTATCTCCAAAAAGTCTGAGAGTTGTTAGGCTCATTCTAGAAATTCGAGATCAGTTAGATTCCGCAAGCCTAGAACATGCATGCTGATGCTTTGGCTCATTTGTCCACCACTGACGATCCCGATCTCATAGGGATGATCCTAGTAGAGCTCCTTCCATCCTCAAGTATTGAGCATCATGATGTTGTGATGATGATTGCCACAACACCTAACTCCTGGATGAATCTGATCTTGGACTTGATATATGTTTAATTATCTACAAGTACATGGCGTAGCTGTAGCTAGTACTGGCAAATACGGATCGATCTCATAGGGAAGTTATTTCAATTACTAGAATCTTTACAATTTTACTATCCAAATTAATAATGAGGAATTAAAAGAAATAAATAAAGAGAAATAAAAGAAAGAAAGAAGAACAGAAAAATAGAAGAAGAAATTAATTAAAGAAAGCAAAGAAAGTAAAATAATAATTAAAGA
>JANHAO010008952.1:0-18800 GCA_026873985.1 Saraca asoca | reverse complement strand
GAGGCTTCTATGAAGCAATTGAATAAGAAATATCTTTCTTCTCTATATGTTATTTCTCTTTAGTGTTTTTACATTCTACTTCTTCATTGCATGAAATTTTATTTTATAATAAAAAATATTTTTTTACAACAATTTTGGTTAGAAACTGTGTGGCTGATTTATTTTGGTGTTACAAAGGATAAAATAAGTTAAATTAGGTACGTGACATGATAGTTATTAAAATTGATGCATGCTAATTGTAGAGGTAAATAGCATCCAATAGTATATTAGATGGGGTACTTCGCTAGTTTTCAAAAAAGCATATGAATGAATTGCACAAGGTTTATGGTTTAAAAAGGTTTTGTGTAATTTACTCTAATTACTTTGCAAGTTTATCATCCAAAATTGCAACCCATAAATTTATTAATTTTTATGAAAAAAATTATATCCTTTTTTGAAAAAAAAAATGCAACAAAGTATTCAATGTTGCAATTTTGTATAAAACATGTAATTTTTTATTATTTTTATATAAGTTAGAATTTGTTACAGTGACTTCGGTTGCAACTTTACATAAAGAGCTCAACACAATTCAATCACGTGAAAGTTGTAACTTCGATAATTATTTGTAGAGATATTAAAATGAGTCATTTAGTTTATTGGTAAACTGGCCTACAGTGAGCTAGACATAAAAAGATTGGGCCTGTTTCTTAAGTAGGCTTCCATTTTTGCAGTCCTTATCCGTCCTAAATTAGTTTGAAAGATAAACTGGTCCAAAAATTTTTTTTCTAAAAAATTAGAATGTTTATTGTTTTAAAAAAATTCTTACAGGTATCTTGTCCATTATTATTATTATTCAATTAATTTGGAAAGTTACCATAACACGCACGCACACACGCACATATATATATATATATATGTGTGTGTGTGTGTGTGTAATTTTTCAAAATAAATAATCTAAATAAATAAACTGACACTTAAGTGCATTGATATATTAATGTAATGAACTATTTTATGTATAAAAACATTATTTTTCATATATAATGTACTAGACTTTTATCTTTGCATTCGTTTGAGTTTGCGTGTTTTCTTTTCAACATTTTTTTGTAAATATTGTCTTATGAAATATGAATATTCTAGAAGAATCTAAACTAATATGGGTATTATAAAAAAATTATAATAAATAGGTCTTATTTATAACAATTGTGTTTCTTGTTGACTGTAAAATTTGATTAACAAGTAAAGTTTAGTAAATTTCCAAATTATGGATTATAAGTGTGTAAGAAAGAGATTGAAAGGGAGAAAGAACAAAGGACACCAGAAGTTTTTCAACGTGGTTTAACCAAAATGCAAAGCCTACGTCTACGGTTATGTTATTTTCAATTTTTTACTGAGTGTTTCAGCATGCAATTTGTATGTATGTTTTTGTTTTTTGGCAGAGTTTCCGCATATATCCCCTTTCCCCTTTATAATGATTTTTCTCCCTATTTATAGAAGTAGGGGTTACAAATGTAATTTGATAAATTATAAATCTATTTTTTCTGCTACATCGAGCAATAAATGCTAGGCAACTTGCTGTCGATTTGTAGGGGGCTAATTTGTTAGTTTTTGGGGGCTAACCTATTGATTTTTGGGGGTTGACCTATCGATTGGAAGTATATGTCTCTAATTGCTAACTAAACTTCGATGTTCAATACTTATACTCAAGGTTGCTCATTTGTCGATCTGAACTCACGCTAGGCAACCTACTAGTTAGTTCTCGTGACTTTGCTTTTGAATGGGTGGGCCCTTCTCAGCCGAGCTAGTCCATTGGGCCTTTAACTAGCCCATTTACAGAGCTCCAAAAAATGCCTATAACATTAGCCCTCATATCTCTTAGTTTGCTTTGTGGACTGGGAGCTAATTTTACTGGTAACAGCTGGCAATTGTAATCAGTTATATTGTCATTCAGACCTCTATTTCATTGTTTTGTCTACCTGTACCATCATTACCGCATTAAATGCATGCATGTTTCTATAGCTATCAATGTGGCAATATCCAAGCCTAGTTACTCACTGGACTATCGAATCAAGGGCAGTTAATTAGTCTTAAAATCAAACGACGAAGCCATCCAGGCTATATAAGGTGAGAGAATCCTTTTTCCCTCTTACTATTAAAGACTGACATTTTGCTCATCTCCCAAGTTCTCAAGCAGTCATCACCATTCTTGTTTTCCTGCTTCATTGAGTTTGTCATATAGTGTTTTGGATTTGGATCACCAAAGACCGACCTTGCTCACCATTTCACCCCCTAACTCATCTCTTTCTTCTGATATGATAAACCTTCTCAGACTCTACACTTTTATTTTTATGAGTGCCTTGTTCTACTGATTTGTGATATTTTGTTGCTGGGTTCGGTGGTATGTGCTTGTTTGCTACTAAAGATTCCGCTTGTTGATTTTAAGGCTATAGATTGTTAGATTTAGGCTTTTGTTTCTTAGGGTTTAGTGACCCGATAAGCTTTGTTGGTTGAGCTCTTCATGTATTCAATAGTTTAGGTCTTAGATATGGTGACTTAAGATGTATATGGCCTGGCACATAGGAAACTGTTAGTCCAAGCTTTTAGGTATGGTCTGCTTATAGTGACCTAACTATTCCTTCTTCTTATGTAGATGGCAACTCATAAACATCAAAGTCACCGAGTGGGGAGTGATGATGAGCTTGATTTTCCAGCTCAGAGTGTGAAGCGGATGCATACCATAGATGACAAGGCTTCTAAGAGCGACGAGGTCACTGAACAATCTGTTGCTTAATCTGACCCTAATGAGGGCCAACAGGTCACTACGAGTGCAAGGTCTCTAGATTGCTTGATGTTTAGTCACCATATTTCAACTATCGGCTTCGACGAGCTCCAGGGCATAATTTAAACATTTTGGCTCTCTAAGGGATGTAGTGTCATGGTGCCTTTACCTGACAATCATGTATCTTATCCTCCTCCAGGATTTGTTGCCATCAGTCCCTAACATTTCAGCGCTAGATTTAGGTTCCCTGTGCACCTTTATATTATTAATTTACTGAAGAAACTAAAACTTTGCCTATTCCAACTTTCCTCGAACTCCTACTCCCAGCTTACTTCCTTGGCACTTGTATATTTGAGAAATAATCTTTCACCACCATCTACCAGGGTTCTTTGTTACCTCTATAGCATTCGGATCACGGGCTTACAGGATGGGATTTATTATCTTTCGGCTTAACAAATCGAGCATAAGAAAATTTTATCGCAAGGTGACGCTAAAGGCAAATCCAATGTGGGGAATTACAAAACCCATTGGTTTTGTGTCTCTTGTCCATCACTACATTACCTTCATAATTTTGGTTTGTTCTTACTCTTAGTGAGCGAGATAAGGACATGCGAGTTTGATGAGTTATTATACTTGTTTCTTTAACTCTAACATTGTTTCCTTTTGTAGACAGGGCTAGCAAGAAATTGACTCTTGAGGATGAAGAGCTTGATGTGTTGGAATAGTTCACTACTATGGACAACCTCAAGAACGATCTTAGATTTGACGAGGACCTCCTACACTCACACGAGCTTACTCTGGCTTTGAATATTGAGCTCACCAAAAAGATTAGAGCCTACCAATTTAAGCAGGTCTATCCAACAGACTTTGAAGATTACGAGTACATGATGAAGCTCATCCTTTAAAAGCCACCATTCCATCCTACTATGGTGACTTTATCAGCTCCTGACGCCCATTACAACCCCTACTACTGCAAAGCTATCTTCGAACTTGGCAGTGGTACCCTTGGAAGAGTTGACTCCTACCTTGCATCTTAAGGTGGTCACCACGATCGAGGTCGCATCCCCCCTCCGAGCCTCTACCAAAAAGCAAAAGAGGGACAAAGGGAAGAAAGTTGTTGCCGCCTGAAAATAGGTGGCACCCGAGGTCGAGGCTAAGGAGCAATCTGCCAGTCTTGGCCCAAAGATGGAGGAGTACTTCAACTTCCTCTTGAAGAATGTTAACATGATCTTGGGGCCTTGTAATAGGGCCAAAGCATTGGAGTTAGAGGACTTCTTAGCTCAAGCATTGCTGAGCTATACAGCTCATCATTGCTTATTGGTAAGTAAAGTCCTTTTATCCTGGTTATTTTACCTTTTTTTATAATCTAACTTGACTATTTGGTTTTTTCAGAACTTGCTAACAATAGTAACACTGAAGAAGGCATTTCAAGCTTGGGGCGAGGAGAAAGCAAAACTTGAGGGTGACCTGGCTGGCATGACTATTGAGGCGTTGGAGTTGAGAGAGAGAGAGAGCTAAAGACATTGAGGTTGCCAAGAATGAAGCCGAGAAAGCTTTAGCTCTGAGGTGGTAGATCACAAGGCTATCATATCCAGTCTCAATAAAGTGTAGTGAGTTAACAAAGGTAAAAGACAACCTAGATGTGCCAGTTCAACAAGCTGAGGCAATAATGCAGCTAGTTGAGGCTGTTGAGAAGAAATCTGAAGTGGCCAAGGGGAAGTTGTTATAGGAAAAGAAGAGGTCACTCGAGTTAAAGTAGATACCACTATGCTAGTTATGAAAGTAGCAGAAAATGCAGAATTTGAAATCAACGCCTTCTTCTTATACACCTTATAGGAGCGGTACCTGGAGATAGACTTCTCCTTTTTTAGTAAGGATGCTGTTAAGGGTGTTAAATGCTTTGAGAAGATTGCAAAGGCCACTTTTTCCAAAAAGAGTGTGAAGTCCACTATTAAAGTTTCTTCCACTGAGGGTGCTACTCAAAGAGAGAGTGGTTTGCAGGTCATGGAAGCGGTTGATGATCAAATGATAAATGACCTGCCTGCTCTATATGTCAACCCTTTGCCCCATATAGGCTCAGCTTTTGAGGATTCGACTTCTTAGGCCATGATTCTTTGTAATTTTTAATTTCATTCTTGAATTTTGTATTCAATCTTGGACTCTATATGAATTTACCTTGTTGAAGGAAGTGTTAAATGAACTTTTATGATATTCTCACTTGCTTCCATTTTAATTTTCATAATTGAATGTTCCATACACTGCATATAATAGCTAATAGATTATAATCATTAGTTAGGCTGAATGTTGAGTAGGTCGCAAATGATAACATATAGGTTAATGTAAATGGACCTTAGCCAGCAAACTAGGACTTAATGAATTTATGTGAAAATAAGTGCCTAGCAGGTCATATGAAAGCTATTAGCGAAGTCTTCACTCACAATTTGCAGTGCTAGTAAAGTCTTCACTTATAGTTTGTATTATGGTCAAAGTCTTCATTTATAGTCTATAATGTTGTCAAAGTCTTCATTTATAGTCTACCAAGTTGTCATGTCAAATTTTTATCTTATCACTTTATTTGCGCCAGGCTTTTAATACACATGTTTTATAGTTGTTGGCATAGTAGCCTTGCTTTTCACTAGACCATTTGATCAAGAAAAGTTAGACAGTCCTCGGATTTGTTGTTGAGGATAGACTGGTCTATATAAGGTGTTAAAAGCCTTCTTTCTTCTCCTAAGAATGACCTGATAGGTGTATTAGCTAAGTCCTCCATGTTTTTGACTGTTTGGGTTTTAATGAAGTATTTTAAGGCTTATATGGCCTGCTGCATGAAGTTCCCATGGACAATTCCTCTCTGAGGATTTTGGGAATTTTTTCATAACCTCCTCATGGTGCTAATGAATTTAGCTCCTTCTTTTTTGTTCTTTTGTCCTTGGTAGGTTAATCATTTGTTTTCTCCAAGTACCTTGGGATAATGAGGTTGAAGGAGGAGCTCTTAGCTTGGAAGGAGGACAAGAGAAAGTTGGAGTAGTTTGGCTTGCTCATTGATTCCTCCAACTTGTTGGAATTCAACTCTTCCTTTTAGGATATGGCAGCTATAGGCTTATTTTGATCTGTACTTTTGAATCTTCATATGTAAACTCTCCTTGTTGAATGAGATTTTTAATGAATGAACTTTTCTCATGATTCTTGTATGTCATGTTGGTTGTTCTGCATATCATGAGAGATAACATGTAGGTTGACATGAATTAATACCTGTAAACCACAACTAAATGAGATATTAAGTTAAATAACTAATTAGTCACATTAATTCATTTTAGTTGGTAATAAATTTGAGCACTGGGGTGCCTGAATTGATAATGAGTTTAGGTGCCTAGGTAGGTCACATGAAAGCTACGTCTCAGCTAGCATGAGTTATATGCCCAGGTAGGTCATATTGATGCCCCTTAGCTAGTACGAGTTGAGTGCCTAGGTAGGTCGCATTGATATACCTCAGCTAGCACGAGTCAAGTGCCCATGTAGGTCACGTTGATGTGCCTCAACTAGCATGACTCGAGTGCCCAGGTAGGTTTCATTAATGTGCCTTAGCTAGCACAAGTCGAGTGCCTAGGTAAGTCGTGTTGATACGCCATAGCTAGCATCAGTCGACTATGGCAAGATGAATGCCTAGTACGTCACGTCTCAACTAACATGAATTACCCAGGTAGGTTGTGCCTCAGCTATCAATCTTGTTACCCAAGTAACTCATGCCTCAGCTTACAATAAATTGTCTAGTAGGTTATGCCTTGGCTAGCATTCCATGACCAATATATAGCTTGTGTCCTGTGCAAGACATCATTGAGATTTTATTCAGAAATTAACAAACATAGACATAAAATTTGAGGAAACACTTAAGTGCCTTTACTAACTTCTGAATAATTTTACAAGATTAAGATCTTTATTGATAATATAGGCAAAAATGCTTAACATTCCAAGCTCGAGGAACTTCAGCCCCATTCATATTCGTTAGATGATAAGCTCCCTGAAGTCAGTTTGTTCATTCAATACAATAAAGCTAGTGAACTTAAGAGCGAAAGGAAAGATGACTGCTGATTTGATTGCTCTCTACTTAATAGATTGAATCTAGTTGTGTGAAGCAGCATAAGTGGTAACTTGATCTAAGGAAAGAAAAATAAGGGAAAGGTGTGTCCTTTGCTTGCTTTCAATAAGCAAGTATGAGTATAGATTGAATCTAGCCCTCGTTAACCCTCTTCACTGGCCTCCCTTTTTGGAGTACAGCCGGAGGAGGGTCGAGGGTAGAGGATAGCCCACTCGTACGGGCTCTCCTAGTTCAGACCCAATGTTCTGTCACTGGTCTTGTGAGCTCCAAGAAGAATTAGGTGCAGTACAAGATCACCAACTTTATAGTTCTAGACTCGGACCTTCCTGTTGTAGTATCTCTGACCTATTACTGATAAGTTATGACCCTGAGGCAAGTTATTTCTCCTGTCTCTTCTACAAGGTCAAGGTTTGCAGTAAGTAGTTGGTTGTTATCTTCTGGATTGAATGTTGCCTATCGCTATAAAGTCACTTCAAGTTCTGCTGGGATCATGGCCTCGGATCCATATACCATTGAAAAGGGAGTTTCTCTTGTAGTGCTGTAAGCTATGGTTCTATAAGCCCAATGCACATTCTGCAACTTGTCCATCCATGCTCCTTTCTTGGCTTCTAACTGCACTTTCAAGATCTATTTGATGATCTTGTTGACCACTTCAACTTGTCCATTAGCTTAGGGAAGGTCCACAATTGAGAAGCTCTTCACAATTTTGAGATCGTTGTAGAATTTGATGAACTACTTTTTGTTAAACTGGGTTCGGTTGTTAGTCATGATCTACTGAGGAACTCCAAATTTGCAAATAATGTTGGCCTATACGAACTTTTCAATCTTTGCAAAAGAGATTTATGCTAGTTATTTTGCCTCTGCCCACTTAGTGAAATAGTCAATAATGACTATTGGCTACTTGCAACTACTGCGACCTGTTGGAAGTGGTCTAATCAGGTCTATGCCTCAGATCACGAAAGGCCATGGATTGACTATCTATTATAGGTAGGCTAGCAAAGCTCGTGGGACTTTAATGAACCTCTAGCACTTGTAACATTTCCTCATGAGGTCTATGGCATCTTGCTTCATTGTCGGCCAATAGTATCCTTGCCAGAGTGCTTTTTGAGCTAGAGATAGCCCCTAGCATGGTTTTCATAATGGCTAGAGTGGATTTCCTTCAAGATAATTTCATAGTCATGGCCATCTATACATCTTAATAATGGAGTTGAGAATCCCTTCTTATATAACATGTCATTGCTGATGTAGTATCCGGCTGCTCGAGCTCGCAAACAACATGCTTCTAACTTGTCTTTGGGTAACTTGCGATCTTGTAGGTAATTAATGATTGGGCCCATCCATAAGTCCTGTGCTATGGCAATTGCCATCACAACATCCTTCTGATCTGTGCTTGGTAATGGAAGAAATTCCACTAGGATCACTCTTAAGAAATTTGTATCCCTGGTTTTGGCTAGACAAGCTAATGCGTCTACATGAGAGTTCTGAGCTCATGGAATCTGATTGACTTTTTAACGTCAGAATGAGCTAAGCAGTTCCTAAACTTTTTGAAGGTAAATAGCCATTTTGACCTTCTCATCTAATATTCACTTTGAATGTGACAAACAATGAGCTGGGAATTGTTAAATATCCTCAAATTTTTAGCTCGCATCTCTTTTGTGAGATAAAGCCCTACTAATAATGCCTCATACTCTGCTTCATTATTCATGGCCTAAAAGCCAAATCTCAAAGCACAAAGGATCTTGTATCCCTCAGGGATGATTAGAAGCACTTCTGCCCCAGCTTTCTCTTCACTTGACAATTTGTCAACATATAATTCCCATTACTGACATTCTGCAGTCTCTACTTCTTTTTCCATAGGCCTTGTAAATTCTGCAATGAAATTCACCAAGGCTTGCCCTTTGATTATTGGTTTGGGCTTGTATTCTATACCAAATTGGGCCAACTCCACTACCTACTTGAGCAAAAGACCTGAGGTATCCATTTTTTACAAGACTTGCTTGAGTGGGAATTATGTGAGCACCTTTAGACTGTGTGCCTGAAAATAGGGTCGCAACTTCCTTGATGCCATCACAAGGCTATAAGCAAGTTTCTCCATTGGTGAGTACCTCATTTCGGCATCTTATAGCCTCTTGCTAACGTAGTGGACTAAGAATTGAGCTGCACCTTCTTCTCGTGTTAGAGCTACACTGAGAGCATGCTGAGACACTCCCAAGTAAATGATGAGCTTCTCTCCTTCCTTTGGTTTGGACAAGAGAAGAGCTCAGCCCATGTACTCCTTCAGTTTCTAAAAAGCAATCTCGCACTAGTCACTCCATTCAAAGCATTTTGCTTTCTTCAACACATAGAAGAAGGGGATGTGCTTGTCCATGGCTTTCAAAATGAACCTGCTAAGGGCTATGAGTTGACCGTTTAGGCTTTGAACATCTTTGGCTCTGAGGATCTCATATCGATGAGTGCCTTGATTTTATCTAGATTTTCTTCGATTCCCCTATTGTTTATCATGAATCCAAGGAACTTTCTTAAAGCAACCTTTCATTTGATACCTCCTTAGAATTTGGAACATCTCCCCCATATTGTGGACATAGTTGACAACCAACTCAGACTTTACCAACATATCGTCCATGTACACGTCCATCATTTTTCTAATCTATTTTTTGAACATCATATTCACCAATCACTAATAGGTTGCCCCTGTATTTTTTAGTCCAAAGGGCATCACTTTGTAACAACATAGCCCACAGTCAGTGATAAATGAGTTGTGTTCCTTATCTTGTGTGTCTATGAGGATTTAGTTGTATCTTGAGTAGCATCCATGAAGCTAAGGAGTTGGTGCCTTGATATTGCATCCACGAGTTGATTAATTCTCAATAAGGGGAAACTATCCTTTAGACATGCCTTATTCAGGTCTATGAAGTCGATACAGGTCCTCTATTTGCCATTATTCTTCTTTACATGTACAGCATTGGCTACCTAAGTTGGGTAATAAGCTTCCAGATAAACTTATTGGCTAGAAGCTTATCCACCTCCTCCTTTAGAGCAACATAACTCTCAGCAGTCATAGGTCTTCTCTTTTGCCAAACTGGCTTGCAAAAAGGGTTAATATTAAGTTTATGCGACATAACCCTAGGATCGAATCCCATAAGGTTTTCATGATTCCAGGCGAAGACATCCAGATTTGCCTTTAAAAATTTGATTAACTATGTTTTCACATCCAGAGGCTGGCCCAACTTGAGGCATCTTTCAGCATCTGCCTCACTGACCTGCACATCTTTGAGCTCCTCTATAGGCCAGTTGCTTGGTCTGCATCCACCTTACAAGGGTTAAGGTCATGGCTGACCCTTGTTGTACTCATGGCTTATGATTCTCCACTAGACACCACATTAACTTTTTTCCCTCTTACCCTGAGTTTAACAACATCTTCATAGTAGCGCCAAGTTACGCACTATTCTCCTTGAACACATCTGACTCTGTTGGGCATCAGGAATTTGATGGTGAGTGTCCTGGTCAACGTGACCATATCTAAGTCATTCATCGCGGGTCACCCTAGCACCATATTATATGCTGAGGGACAGTCCATGATTAAGAAGTCTGCCAGGATAGTGGCTTGGTGATCTGAATATCCTAGAGCAATTGGGAGCTTGATCTACCCTACTGGTAATATTCCATCTCCTATGAAACCATAGAGGGGCTCAAGGGAAGACCTCAACTGGCTCGTGCTCGCTGTCATTTGTTGGAAGTGCCCTTTATATATAACATTTACCAAACTGCCAGTGTTAATCATTATTCTCCACACCTCAATGTTACCTATTTTGGCTTGGATAACCAGCGCATCATTGTGGGGAGAGTGTATTCCACATATGTCTTCTTTTGTGAGGGTGATACTATCTGAGGCCATTCTCACTTTCTTGGTGAGTCTTTCATGTTCTCCATGATTCATGAGTAGGACGTAGCTCGCTTCTTGCACATAGGAATCGTGCGACCTGTTTGAAATGCTTGCCATGTGAGGCCTACCATGGATGGTGAATATAGTCCTCATCGAGGGTGCCTCTTCATGATCAGGAGTCTATTGATGCTAGTATTGCACTGGCTACTGGGGCTATGGAGGTCACTGTCCTGAAGGTCACACTACATATTCCCTCAAGCGGCCTTTCTTGATAAGATTCTCAATGGCATCCTTGAGTGCCCAGCTCTTCGAAGTATTGTGGCTAACCTCATTGTGATAGGCACAAAACCTATTTCTGTTCCTGTGCTCAAGGGGAGTCTTTAGGGGTCTGGGCTTCCCGAAGTCCTCCTTGTCCTTCTCTATTGCAAAGCTCCTGTCTAGAGTATTTGATAAGATGCTGTAACTATCATGGCAACCTTGGCATTGAGGTCTCTCACTCCTGGCCTTTTTTGTGGCCTGGCCATTGAAGCTGTCATTTTGACGCTCTTTGTTATTCTCGCCATTGCTTTTCTTTTTGCTCTAGTTAGAGCCACTCACTTCATCCTTCTGGTTAGGCTTCTTTGGGCCAAAAGTCTCCTCCTACCTAATTTCCTTGGTTGCTCGCTCGTAGATGAAGTCCTTCACTAAAAACTTGTATACACTCTCATAGAGTTTCCCGTCCCTGTGAAGTTCAGCCTCGATCGCTGTTAAAAAAAAATAATCTGAAGGGTTCTCTATATTACTGACCTCGCATCTAAATCGGGTGATATAGTCTTTTAGTGATTCATTTCTCCTCTAAAAGACTATCATGAGATGGCAGGACTATGCGAGCTATCTTCTTAGCACCTTGTATTGATTTAGGAATCTCCTTTGGCATTCCTCTTAATTGTAAATGCTATGATTTGGGAGATTCTTGGGCCACGTCTGGGGTATTTCTAGAAGGGTGGCTGGGAAAACACAACATTTGACCAGTGGATTGGTGGTCTAAAGATCCATCAGGACATTCAACGTGTCTAGGTGGTCATATGGGTCGTTGTCCCCATTGTACTATGAGATGTTAGGAACTTTAAACCTATGAGGAAGAGGCTTCATCTCAATCTCCCTAATAAATGGTGTCCTCTTCTTATAACGGTCTTGGCACTCTTGAGTTGTAGGTTGTTTTTCTAACTATAGCACCCTCTGAAGTAGCTCTTCAATCATCGGGTCTTTTGCCTTAAACTAACGGCTAAAAGATTAATAGCTCTTTGCACCTCCCTGGTCGTAGGAATGATGGTTTGAGGCTTTATTCCTGTGCCCATGACCCAACGAATAGCGATCTGATCTATGTCCTTAATTGGTCCTATTTCTGTTTCCTTCTCGATGCGACCTCTCACATCGTTGATTATTTTCCTCATCAACTTTGCGAGCTTGATGGACCTCTGACCTTAGTCATGACTTGGACAAGTGAACTAAACCAGCTCGTTAATGTTCTTGTCTGACATGCCTCTCCTGCTAAGATCCTAGCTGCTGGAATTCTCCTCCAAGCGTAATGACCTCAACTTGCCTTCGTGTGCCTTGGGCCTGTGCCTCAACTAGCACCCTCACCACATTAGCTAACTCCCTCACCATCTTTTCAAGCGCCTTCTGACGCTAGCGCCATGGCTGCACTCCATTAGTCCCAAAAGCAACAGGCTGGCGAAGGGTCAAGGGAGCCATACCAGCAATAGCACCTATTGTGGGGGCAGCAAAGGTGTTTGCCATAAGGAGGACTAAGCCCCTAATTGATAACATATTCCATTGTTGCTCCATTTGACCTTCAGGCTGGCTAGTGGTGGCGTCTATACTCCTAATGGTTCTTCCTCTTTCCATTGTAGTTGCACAATAAATCAGAGAGAGACTATGCAGTTTGGGCCCTCTTTCTAGTGCTAAAATATTGACGGTAAAATTGGGTTAACAAGTAAAGTTCAGTAAATTCCCAAACTATGGATTGTAAGTGTGTAAGGAGGAGATTAAGATGGAGGAAGAACAAAGGACACCATAAACTTTTTTAACATGGTTCAACCAAAATGCAAGGCCTATGTCTATGGTTATGTTATTTTCAGTCTTTTGCTGAGCGTTTCAGTATGCAGTCTGTATGTATATTTCTATTTTTTGGCAAAGTTTTTGCATATATCCCCTTTGCCCTTTATAATGATTTTCCCCTATTTATAGAAGTAGGGGGTTATAAATGTAATTTGATAAATTATAAATCTATCTTTTCCACTGCATCGAGCAATAAATGCTAGACAACTTACTGTCGATTTGTTGGGGGATGATCTGTCGGCTTTTGGGGGCTAACTTGTCAATTTTTGGGGGCTGACCTATTCGTTAGAAGTATGTGCCTCTGGCTGTTGACTAAACTTCATTGTTTTGTACTCATGCTCAAGATCGCTCATTTGTCAATCTAAGTTCGCGCTAGGCGACCTCGTTTTGAATCGGGTCGGACCCTTCTTAGCTAAGCTAGTCCATTGAGTCTTTAACCAACTCATTTGTGGAGCTCTAGAAATGCCCATAACATTTCCCATGACCAATTCTAAATGCTTAATTTCTTAGATTTAGCTTATTATTATTGTTCTATCAAGAATTTTGATTTTAAAAAAGAATCTAAATTGAACTGAAATGGATATTCTAAAAGAAATAAAAGAATATAGGAAATTTGATAATAAATTAAAAAGAAAAATCTCAATTGGTCCACAAAAAGTAGCCAATGCTCCCCTTGTAATCATTAAAAAAAAAAAAGAGTAGCCAATGCTAAATTTCACATAAACTTTTGCATAGTTTGACAACAAAAATGTCTTATTCACATGAAGCATTGGCTACATCCAACCCTTACCCCTACCTTTTCTAGCATACAACACATAACCTTTGCCCCAAGTGTCAGATGTTGGAAGTGGCAACTTAGATATAATCCTATGATAGCAGTGATGATGACTTAACCATTCTTTTCTCATTGGATAATTAGGACATCCATGAACTCCAAGCTTTATTCCTCCATCCTCTATGAGTGCTAAAGCTATAGCATATTGGTGTCTGTATACAAATCCCAACACGCCATCAACAGGATTAAGTACCTAGAATCTTCCATTTGGACCACTAACTGAGTTGCAATGACCAAGGATTTTTAGGATTTCTGAAGTTGCAAGAGTTGATTTTGGCACACTAACTCCAAATTAAGATGTTTCAAATAGAGATTTATTCACAGTTTTAATTACAACTTCAGATACATTATTATTGGAGAGAGTTTGAAAATCCTTTTCAACTAGAAGTGAGATATTTTTTCACTTTCTAAACACTCTGGATAGTATGTAATTGATAATTATTTAGACACTTCAATTTAATCACAAGATATGATGAAATAAGAACATAAATTCACTTGTAGCAAAACGAAAAAAAGACATAAGGTTGAATAGTCGCATTCAAGGAGTTTTAGTTACAAATATAAAAAATATAAAATGAAAAATATTGTATGATCATATTGGTAAAGAAATGGATGGAAAGTATAATACAATGTCTGGTATTCCACTCTTAATTCAAAAGAAGAAATAGAGAACTCATACGATTAGTAGATGAATGATTTTACACTATATATACTTTTTTTTTTTTTTGTAGTCATGCATATACATTTAAAATTTAAATTTAATTATATTGACAGTGATCTCGGATGATTGACTCTGAACAGCATAGAAGATCAGAACATTCGAAGTCCGCTCCAACTAGCAATAGACTTTAACTACATAAAATGAGATGAAAGATTGCACATTCCAACCATAAAGCTGCACCTAATTCATTATGAGGGACGAAACCTTTCACAATGTTGAGCCTCTAACTTTTGGAAAAATAAAATCTTTCTACCACTCTTTCTAATTTTTTAATAAAAATTATTATATAAACTGTCAAAAATTAATATTTTTTTATAAAAATTCTTAACAAATTTATTTTAATCATTTTAAAAAATTTTGTCTAATTTTATCTTTATCCATTACTCACATCTATCACTTACATTAATCTTCACATCTATAACTGGACCCCACTACAAATACTAGAGATTGTGCAATATTCACATCCAAAACGGGGTGTGTAGTTAGAGAGAAAAGGTAATGCATTAATTAATATGAAATAAAAATTTGTGCATTCTTTTCTTGATTATCTTTGTGCTTACATCTAAATGCATTTAGTTTAACTTAAAAACTTTGTGTCATAGTTGAAGCATACAAAAATTTCTTCACAATTATGATCTTTACACATTTTCTTAAGTTTTTGTTCATACACAAATAACCAATAAAAGCCAATCAAACACGCCATCTTTTATGAGAGAGACCACTTGTATGGCCAAGCCACCTTCCTCCGTTGAAGTTGGTAATATTCCACATTAAAATTTGTAAAAAATGTAAAAATTAATATTAATTATACGCAATGGTAACTGTTATTAATTTTTATATTTTTTTACAAATAATCTATTCTTTGTTTTCTATCGCACTCGTCACATGTAATATTGAACAAATAGAATATTTTTTTTAATTTTAATATTTTATAAATATAAATATAGGTAAATAAGATTGTTTCTATAAAAAAAATATATTTCCTGACAAAATAAATTAAACTTAGTGGCTTGTTTATTATGTTTAGTTATTTAAAAATCTAACTTATTAAGTGTCTGTTGTCTTATATATCATATTCCTCTGTGAAACTTTGGATTGACACTGAAGCCAAACATTAACCCTTTTAAGGTAATTAGGGGGAAATTAAATTTCAGATGTTCATATGTTTTGTAAATAGCCTCTGCCTTTAGAGTTATGGATGGTTTAGTGTGAATGTTATCTCTGCTAATGGTTGGTTGTTCATATGGAATTGCTGAAGTTAAATTATACTTAAAAGTCTTAAGTTAATGTTTTTATCTTCTGGGCAACAGAGGTTATTAATTGGTTATGTATAGTGAGTATAACTTTAAGTGCTTGACATTATAAATCTTCTATGGTTTAGCAGAGAAGCAACTTCAGCAAAAAGCATGTTACGGTCCCTGAACTAGAACCATTCAAGAATTGTGATAGGATAAATAAAAAAGTGTAATAATCTTTTATGTTTAAAACGTGAATTGTATTGAAAAAAACCATCTGTTGTAGATACTAGACAGTATGTATATATGTTCAATCTGTCTCCCATGGAAGCAAAAAAAGTGTAATATATGCAAGGAATAATACAACTATTCATCTCTCTCGTAAATTAATCCATGGAATTTGATTTTAATTGACCCAGTTATTCATGTTATGTTATTATCCACGTACATATATCTAAATACACAGAACTAAATGAGTTTATAATTTTACATTGCGTACTTTTTTTTTTACCATACATATATTTAAATTTTAAATCTAATCATATTAAAAATAATTTGATGGTTGGGTCGGAAGCACAATAAACGAAGACCAAGAACATTCAAAATCCACTTCACCCAAATATAAAAGCCATGAATTTTAGCTAAACAGAAGGGACTACCATATAAATATAACTAATCTCTTTACAAAATTTTCGAGTCTTCCGTCTTACATTAAGGATTATATTTTGGCATTAACAACTGGGAAAAATGTAAAACTTTCCTTCCACTTTAAGATGTTTGAATTTTACCCTCATTAATTTTGAAAACTTAAAATTAAAATATTAAATTATATAAAATTTTGAAATTAACATACATTATTTACTTAATTAATCCTTTTAAAATATATATTTAATGGATAAAATATGAGTGGATGTCGATTTGGCTTCAGAAGGACTGTTGCAACTTTTCCAAGCCTTCATTCAATCCAAATGGACAATTTAGTGTAAGCAGTAACTTGATCAAAGTTTTGAAAGAGATTCATCATACTATAATTTTAATTTTAATAATTGAAAATAAAACTAAGCTCTACTTATGACAACACAAAATAATTGTTTAAAAATAGTTTGATTAGTTTATCCTAATTTCTTTTTATCGACGATGACATCTACTCAACTGATAAGTTCAGTGAAACCTCAAACTACAAGCCGATTGTGAGAGAAAGGGGAGGAAGAACAATAAGAGCAAGGGAGCAATAAGGTACAAATGGAGCTTTTTAACGTGATTCAATTAAAGTTAATTGGCCTTTATGTTCACGGTGGTTGTTATTTCTCAGTTTTTCTCTACTGAGTAAATGTTTTTACAGAGTTTCTTTACTATTCATTGCCTTTCCTTTTTACAATGGCTCTTTCTCCTTATTTATAGAAGTGGGAGGGTTACAGATGTAATTTAATAAATTGTAAATATATCTTGTCAACCGCATTGAGCAATAAATACTAGGCAACTTATTATCGACTGGGAATATATATCTCTGATTGCAGGCTAGACTTAGGCTTTGTTGATCTGTACCCATGTAGCTGATTATTCGTTTGATGATATGAGCTCGTGTTAGGTGACCTGTTGGCCATGCAAGCTAGCCTCATTCTCAAACTTAATGAAAATATGCTTTTTGGAAGATGTCTGATGTGGTCTAGTTTGACCTATGAGCTGGAGCTCTTCTCTAACATGTCGGGGCTACTGCCTTGGCCTCGTTTTGCATCCTAAGCACGCGATTGGCGATCTGGTCCCTTCAGCGACCTCGACCTGGGATGAACGGAGCTTTTTCCAATTAGACTCATATATCAGGTTTTTGCTAACCTATTTGCATATTATTGAAAAATACCCATAACACTTTTTGTTATGCATATTTAATTCATTATCATTTATAATTAAAATATTAAAAAAATAACATCTCATCGTAATTTATACGTCTAAATTTGATTTATCTACCTTTTTAAGCCTTTCATTGTTAAATATCCATTACAGCAGTTGCTCTAGAATTATTGTCTGCTCATTCTCCAAGACTCAGAGCCAAACAAACACGAATGCTATTATGAAAGTGATCCTCATAAAAAGAAGAATTACGAAGTAGAACTATCTAACAAGATAGAGTGAAGATGAGATAGAAGATTCAAAATAAGATTGGAAGTGTTGGTTTAGCTACGCAAAATCCATTTTTCTAATTTTAGTTACATGCCTTTGAAAGAGATTTTAGGGTTTATGCGAGACTTTCCTAATTCCAAAAGTGACATGTAACAATAGATAATCAATCTAAGAATTTGAATTTTTGGAATACCTGAAAATGAAAATGTAGAAGATGATGACGCCATCCTTGATTCTAAGTCTAATGATATGGGGAGAAAAATTATGCCTATTCCACATCAGATTCCTCTGAAACAGTTTTGATGGGCAATTGTACTTTGAGTCATGGAAAGGAATAAGGACCTTTTCTTGTGTGTATATAGAAATGGGTTAAGTCTACCCATAATAAGTTCACACACAAGGCCCATTTGTATCCACTCATGAGCAGTGTTGATAATAAGCCCAACAATATTGATTACAATTATTTGGATTTAATTAAGTTTATAATATGTTTCAAATAATTTGACATCTAATTAATTTAAGTTTTATGAATAATATATAAAATATATATTATTGGATTATGAAAATCTAACAGCCTTTTCAAGAAAACCAGCAAATTGATCACTAAAAGGTTGATCTACAGCAAATTATTTCTATATTATAGTTACATTAATTGAGTACCACTGTTAACAATTTTATTTGTTCTCCATGGGAATATCCTGCATAACAAACTTTTTTTATGTGAATTTAATCTGTTGTGTATTTATTTCGTTTTGATCGAAAAATAAGTTTTTTGATTTATAATTTAAGAATTTTGGATTTAAGATTTAAAATTTGGAGAGGAAAATGGAAAAAAATAAAAATTATGTATGGAATGATTTCATGTTGTATATGTAAACAATGCTACACTCATTCATTTATTTCACTAATTAGCACTCATGTATTCTTAACAAAATTTGATTTTAACTACGCTGCTTATTCATTGATCCCTTGTTCATGTTATGCCAATTATTCACATATTTATATTTAAATATATAAAATTAAAATTAAATGTATTTATGATTTTGCATCATATGTA
>JANHAO010008951.1:0-18811 GCA_026873985.1 Saraca asoca | reverse complement strand
CTCTTTATGTTACTTGTCCAATTTTCTGCTAATTATATATGTTGCTGGCTGTTGTTTTTGCTGTCATATATGTGCTGCTGGTTGCATATTTCATTAATTGACTTTGTGCTTACATTGAGGACAATGTAAGATTTAAGTGTGGAGGGGGAGTTTTGAGCTTTTGGAATGGCTCATAACATTTTATTAATAGTACCTCTGTACCTTAGCAAGCTCATAGCTCATTGTTGGATTCTGAGTATTTAATAATGCCTCCGCACCTCAGCAAGCTCTTGGCTATGCTAGATTCTGAGTGTTCATAGCTCATTACTGGATTTTGAGTGTTTAATAGTGCCTCCACACCTTAGCAAGCTCTTGGCTACACTGGATTTTGAGTGTTTAATAGTGCCTTTGCACCTCAACAAGCTCTTAGCTATACTGGATTCTGAGTGTTTAATAATGCCTCCACACCTCAGTGAGCTATTGGCTCATTGCTGGATTTTGATATCAATGTAGAATAGCCATTCTTTTTTAGGCAGCATTTCGCTAGAGATAAGTAGTCAAGAATCTGGAATACTTTCATTAACTTTAGCATGATATTACAAGATCATAATATGGTTCTGATGGATGGCTCTTGCTCTTGATCAATAGTTCGTTAAGTCTATTGAGCTTGCCGCTCTGATAGCCTCACCACATAAACCTATAATCGACCTCTCCTGATGAGATCTTCTATGGCATCCTTCAGTGCCCAGCATTCTAAAGTATTGTGCCCAATCTCATTGTGGTAGGCACAAAATTTATCTTTATTGCCGCTAAATTTTCCAAGAGTCGAAAGGGGCTTAGCCTTCCTAAAGTTTTCCCTATCTTATTCTACCATAAAGAACCTGTCTTGCATATTAGATAGAACACTATAGCTTTCATAGTGACCGTGAGGATGGGGTCGCTCAGTCCTACCCTTCTTTATAGGCTGAATACTAGGGCCATAATTTTGGTTCTCCTCACTCCTCTTTTTGCTATGAGGAGCACTGGGCATTTCACCTTTATGCCCAAGTTCCTCTGTGCCAAAGGTCATCTCCCATCTTATTTGTTTAGTGGCTCACTCATAAAATTTGGCAAGATCTTGAGTTGGGACTTGTAAAGACTTTTGTATAACTTTCCATCCTTGCAGAGCCCTATTGAGATTGCCATTAAGATACTCTCTTCTGAGGGATTTTCTACGGAGTTGGCTTCATGCCTGAACCTGGCTATATAATCCTTCAACAATTCATTCTTGCGCTAAAAGATCATTACGAGATGGTAGAGGCATGAGCTGCCTCTTCAATGCCTGATATTAGTTAATGAATTTCTTTTGACATTCTTCCTAACCATTAACACTGCAAGCTGGGACACTTCTAAACCATGCTCAAGGTATGCCCCCTAATGTGGCGGGGAAGACGCGACATTTGACTAGAGGGTTAGCTGTTTGAAGATTCATTTGGACATTGAATGCATCGAAATGGTCACATGGATCACTGTTTCCATTGTACAACGTGATCATGGGCACTTTAAGTTTCTATGGAAGGGGCTGCATTTTGATTTCCACAGAGAATGGTGAGCTCTCCTCATGACGAGGTTGATTGTTTTGAGATTGGGGACATTCCTCTAGTTGTTTTAGTCTTTAGAGAACCTCCTTCATTATCGAGTCTTGCATTTCAGATTGCAGGCCAGAGCTCTTAACTTGTTTTTAGCCCTCAGATTACTGACCATCGCGATTCTCGCAAGTCTCCTTTTGAGTTTCTTCACGCAGCTACTAGAGCTATGCTACGATCTCCTTCTACTTCTGTGCACCCTGGGCTTGTGCTTGTGCCTGTGCCAGTGCTCTAATAGTTTTAGCTAACTCTCTTACCATGTTTTCAAGCATTGGCTGGGGTTGGTGTGAAGTTTGTGCTTCTTAAGCTCCAGGGGCAGTAGTAAGCTAATGGTGAGCTTCAGTAGTAAGAGTGTCTGCTAGCTGAGCTGCTAGAGTGCTTGAGCTTCTAGTGATTCTTCCTCTCACCATTGTAGCCAAATAGAAAAGCAATTTAAAAAGTAGGTGGGCCCTCCTTCTAGTGCCAAAATGTTAATGATGAAATTTGATTTTGGGCCAAACTCTAGTCAATTAGTGTAGTTCTTTTATTCCCAAACTGCTCTCTAGTGAATGAAATAGGAAACGAAAAAGATGACGAAGATGGTAGAGAGGAAGAAGAGTAATGGAATGTGGTGTTTTTAACGTGGTTTAGCTAAAATCAAGTAGTACTAGTCCCTACATTCATGGTAGCTTTTATTAATCTAAAGTGAATTCTACAAAGTTTTAGTATATTAATTTTAGCTTGTCCAATGAGTATCCTCCTCCTCCTATTTATAAAAGTTAGAAGGTTACAGATGTAATTTTACATATAGTAAATAAGTTACATCAAACATTAAATGTACAAGACAATTTAATTTTCTACAAATTGGCTCTTGCAAATGGCTCTCTATGGGTGGGCCCCTCTTATCTGCTAGATTTGAGACCTAATGTAAGTCTGTTTGGTGTTCTATCTCACTAAGCCTTTGGCTGGGCAATGTACCTGGTCTTGCGAGCCCAAACACTTAGCCCGGGGTCGTTACTGGCTTTCTTCTAGCGAGGTGAGCTCTAGCAAGCTGTTTCTCTAGCTTTAGGTTTTGCTTGCATCTCGACCTCACGGTTAGCAAGGTGGTGCAATCTTAGTGAGCTGAGGTATCTTTAACTGGTTCTCAATCTCTGCTGGGCTTTTGCTTTCTTATTATGTGAAATCGAATTTTGCCCATAACACTATCCATATTACTTTCATAACATTTACGTATAATAAATTACTAGGTCAATCAATATTAACCTAGAAATTACTCATTTAAGACTTCTTATCCATTATATTTAATTTAGTTGCATTCTTTGTAAGTTTAGATCCAAGGAAATAAAATAAATCTTAGAGAGAAAGAAGTTTAAACTGAAAAGAGTAGAAAAATTCTGGAAGTGTGATTAGAATTGCAAGCAAAATTGGGTTTGAAATTTAAGTAGAATCATGATTAGAATCTTTTGACAGTGGATTTTGATTCTATCATAATCTAGCCAACCGAAGAGGTTCTTTTGGAACTCAAACTATTTTTGGTTGAACAAGCAAAGATGAAGAGGAGAATCAAAGGAAGAGCAATAGAGACACAATCTTTTTAACGTGGTTCGACCAAAGCCAGATGACACCAGCCCTTACATCCATGGTAGTATTTTATTAATTTGAGAAGAATTTTATAGAGTTTCAGTACAGGGAACTCAGCCTCTTTCACAGTGATCTCTTTCCTCTCTTTTATAAAGGCTAAGGAGGTTACAATAATAATTACATGATTTGTATTTCTGTTACAACAAAATAAATATACAAGACAACCTAGATTACAATAAAATGTCTTCTGTAGACTATCGACTAATTTCTGAAGTTTGATTTTTACTAGTGGGCTCGTGGTGCTGCTTCTTGCAAGTTGGTCCTGCAAACTAAGTCTGAGAGGGTTGCTGCTTCAAGGCTTCCCTCAACGAGCTCTTTGCTAAGCAAGATGCAATGATCGTGAGCTAGGAATATCTAGGGTCATCGTTGTCCTTTGGTTAGCAAGGACGAACTTTGTGAGCTCACCTTTGGCAATGCGAGCTAGTGTATAGTGAGATGCTGGTTATGTGAGCTAGACCTTGTTCCTTAACGAGCCAGGACTTTGCCTCATTCTGTTGCTCACACAGATAGTGGCCTAGCAAGCTCAACTCTTTTCACTTAGACTTAATCTACTGTCGGGCCTTTGCCAATCCATCTCACAGAACCAGAGAGTGCATATAATAGAATCCTTGAAGAAATTCAAGTAGAATTGAAGAAATTTAGTTGAAAATGCAAGTCTGCTTGCCAAATTTTGAAAACTTTCTAGAAGTCCAAATTTAGACACGATCCAATCGCGATTGGAATTGAAAAACAGAGTAGGAAGTATGAATTCGAATCATAAAAATTTAGTTTGAAATTTGATTCAAATTGTAAGAACAAAATTGATGAGTTTTGCAAGTATAATCATGGGTTTAGTTCAAAAAGTTGTGATTCGACTTGCATAAGCAAGTTTTGCATGCAAATAACAGAAAAATAGGACAAATGATTTTCTATTCAACATTCTACTATAAGTTCTCATTTTAACATGTTTTGATAATTTAAATATGCATACAACCCAGCTATTTCCACAGCAAATCAATTAACATATCAACATATTAATAGATCCATTCAATCTCAAATTTGGCTACACAATCACCAAAAACTCATTTTATCCACTTGCACCAACTCATCAACAAATTGCAAGCAAGATCACATTATAATTCACAAGAAAGGTAAAAATTACTCACCGTAGCAGCTAAAAACAAACAAATCAAATAGATTTAAGAACACAAAAGAAGAGTCTTAGCTTTCAGATTTGTCAAGGATTTTTTTCTCTTCATCCAATCATATATGATTAGGTTATGGTTCCATTTAACAGAAACAAGCTATATCTAATAGATTCAAACTCTAAAATACCATAAAAATTAGATTGATTCATGGGCTAAATAGTGACATGAATAGTGATAGTAGATCTTAAAAATTCATAACTTAACTTTTACTCCATGAATCAACAAGATTTTGATGTCAAATTGAAGAGGAAGAAGAGAGAAATTAACTGTAAAAATATAAGAAATTTACATGGAAGGATGAAGGATTACTTGAAGAGAGAGAATGAAAGCTTATATAGAGAGAATGAACTTGGAGAAGAAGCAAATGGCTTACGTGAAGCACCTGGAAATAGACAAAAAAGGAATAGGGCAACCACCTCTTAAGGGGCAGAAATGGAAAAGAAAAATTGGTCAACTCACTTTGACTTATTCCTTGACAAGTTTTGTAATTTCTTTTGTTTAGTGACTTTGCCAAAATTTTCACCTAATGTTCAAAATTGACATGCTTACCGATCGCTAACAACTATGAAAAATTTGACACAAATTAGTTAAATTAATCACCTTTGTAATGATTATAAGTTTACACTCGCTAGGTACCTGTAACCCTAGTTTTGATCTTTCTAAAGTTTTTTTCGAATATTAATTCTTGAAAACACGAATTTTGCTCTATGAGCATTCGAATTGAGGACTTCCTATTTCTAAAGATTCCTATCATTCATACAATCTTTTTTTCACTATGTCTGGACACTTTATATCCCAAAATTTGTAGTTTCAAATTCTCGAACTTCAAATTTACCCTTTTCAGATTTTCCAAAAAACCATTTTGTTACCCAAAATTCACTTTAGAAAATTCGAGGTGTTACATACAAGCTCCTCTTGTGACTAAACACCAGCACTCTTAAAGCAATGTGAGCTATTGCTACAAGTTAGTCCTCGTGACTAAGTGAATGGTTCTATATGCAAGAACTTCACAATTGATCTAATAAAATGTAGGTGTTAGGCATCTGCTCCTCAAACACACTACGCTCTTCGACTTCTCGTTAGACACCTCCTTAAATGGATTTGCCTGTTTTGCACATCTCTCTTGATGTGCGTAGTCTACTATCTGCTCTACTTCTGTATAGGTTGGTAACCTCAGACCCATATAGCTCCTTGTGTGAATAGACCCCCTATAGGGATGTGATCTACCACACTCTATCATTGTCTTACTACTCATAGGAGTCTAGGAATTGGATTACACTAATCTTAGCGCAAGACTTATCCTCCCTATCAAAACCTTTATCACCATCCTCATCACCTTGTTGCTTTTCCTCTTGAAGCTTTGCTTGTAAGGCATTCAGGGTAGCCTTTTGTGGACACTCTACCACTCTATGAGACCTATTGCATAAGAAACAGGCTAGGGTCTTAGGCTTCCCTTTGTTAATGGATGTCGGGATGATCTTGAAACTTACAGGTGAGAAGGTACTCCATTACCTTTTCCCCCACTCTTGGAATTGCCACCTTTGCCTGATTAACTACCATTAGTAGTATTGAAGCTCCCTCTATGGGACTTTATCTGAGGAAAGCTAATGTTATAGTCAGACAAGTGTTCAGTTGTGGTCACCATTTCCATAAGACTTTCAACTTTTCTTTTTTGGAGTTCTATGACAACTTCTTACAATAAACCTTCCATGAACTAGAATAGTTTATCCTTTTCAATCATGTACCTTAATCCAACATGATTGTCATGAACATCACATAGTCCTGAACTAATCTTCTATTTTAACTCTTGTAATTTATGTCAAGCCAGATAGTCCACATTTTCAGGATAGAAGTGTACCTTTAATTCCTACTTGAGCTCTTCCGAATTATTGATGCTACACTTTCCCTAGTGAATCACCTAGTACTTAGTTCTCTACCAGGCTTTAGCATTGTCCATGAGGAACATGGTCGCTTGGTTCAGCTATTCTTCCTTACAAGTAATGCCAACTACTTAGAAATATTGGTCTATATTGAACATAAAATTCTTAACCTTATGTGCATCTTTCTCCTCTGCATATGGCCTTGGTTCCTAGATTTTCACTTTCCCCCTTCACTCGAAAGCACCACCTTCTTGTAAAACATTCCCATTGGCCATCATCAATACCTTCACTGAGGCTACTATGTCACTTGTCTCAGCATGAAAAATTGTTACAGCATCCTTTGCCTTGTTGGTAAGGTCTTTCATAGCATCCCTCAAATCCTTTTGATTGTTCTCAATTGTAACAAGCCCCTCACCAAATTGCGGAGCTTCACTAGTTCCCATGCCTTTGACTTTTGCACTAGTTTTGAGACTCGAGACTCAGTGCTTGAGAGATTCCCAATTCTTGGCCTTTCAAAAGAGTTTAGGAATCTCTTTGCTTTGCAAATTTCTTATAGTCTTGGCTACTCTTTTAAGATTCCTGATTGCAATATCAATTGCATCAAAATGTTCAATAGATGTCATTTTCTTCAACATAATGACGTATCAATAGGGTTTAACAAAAAACAAAGAAGCGTGGTCTTAACCATGCTCTGATACCAAATTGTCATGATCTAATAATTCAGTTGTCAGAATGTGTGGCTCTAAACTTTTCACTTGGCACTTAATCAATCAATACCTGAGAATAAGTCAGCTAACTGGTAATACACCATCTAACTTTCGAAAATTATGGACAACAAACACAATTTATAGCACATCAAGTTAACCATAAGCACAAATCATATAACACATAGCAACCAAAACGCATAGAAAGGCAACCAAGTCATTCCACATAAACAATCATGATGTTTTCATATAGTTCGAATAAATGATGATACATGCAGCCAAAAGTAGAGAAATTTTGTGGCACAATATTTCAATTGAAAAGGGGCTACTTCTTTATTCATATTTAAAAATCTCGTTACAAACTCCTGAGTGTGTAGGGGAGGCTCATGGTCACACACTTGATCCTCCAGGCAAATGTCTCAATGCTCATCTCAGGTCACCAGATACTCCCCCTTAAAGAGCATTTTAAGTCAAAGCTCTAATGATAACTTTTTTCCTAACTCAAAAGGGTTCTAATGCGTCTCAACATATTAATATAGAGATTAAAAATCTAAAAATTATAATTATATATTTATTTATTCACATTGAATAAGTTACCTTGATCAAAATTATATAAATATCCTTAAAAAGGAGAAAAATAAGAAAAATAATCTAAATAAATATTTTCTCTCAAATTCATGTCACATGATATTCTCTTCATACTTAATTTTTTTGTGTCCACTGTTTTCCAAATCTGAATTTATTTACCAGCTGAGTTCGGTACAAATCCCAAACTGTGACACGATGGCACGCAGGACCTCCCTAATTTACTAGAAGGATGCATAGCGAACGTGCTCTCATTCATCCGCTGCTCAATCCGATGTCGTTTAAGACAATTTTTGCCCTCCGATTACCGCACCACAATTCCTCAAACCTCTACTTCTCCCTCCTTGCCCTTCTCTTCCAAGAAGGAATCGTATCTCACCCTTTGCCAACAACCACTTCCCATAGACGAGGACAGAGAGGTAAACTTCTCTGCCTTGCTGCAGTGCAGATTTAAAGACAATAGTTTTTCCGTGTCATAAAACCTAGAGTTTCGGTCTGTGTTAATCACAGTGAATGAGTGTGGACCTGGGACTGGATTGATTTGATTAGCTTTTATCCTCCAATTTGTTAAGCATGACTACACTGGAAGCAAGCTGTTTAAGCATTTTCGACTAAAAAGATCCAATTTTTATGAACACTCAGTGCAATTATTATTATTAGTATAGATCTTTCTGTCACCTAATAGTGTGGAGGACGACATGAAACAGAGCTTTTTACTGGATAAAACGGGCGGGAAGAAATGTTACATGCTATCTGCTAGGAGTCTCTTCATTGTATGGGGAGATGGTCCCCAGGTATTGGAGGTGGAGGACTAATGTTCTAATCCTGAGTCCAGGCATTTGACTTTTGAATCTCTCTCTTTCTGTATTCTGTGATTGTGCGATGAATAAAATGTCCAGTACTGTGACCGAGACAAGCAGGTTGCGGGGGTGGCCGAACTTATTGGTGTGTGTTGGCTGGAAATCCGAGGCTGGATAAACACTCGAGTGCTGTCCCCGGCAACATTGTATGCAGCATGCCTTGTGTTTAAGCTAACTGCTGGATGCTTCGTGTTTGATTATCAACCAGTTGAGGTATCCGTTCGAATTGTTGGAGTTGAAAGCCATACCAAAACTGTCTACCTGGATGCAGAAAGGGGAAGGAGGTTACGGCATCATATCATAACTAGACTTATGTTGATATTATTCAATAATCGAACTTGTGTTTTGGGTATTCAAGCACCAAACTCGAGAGAAAGTAATATGGATCAGCAGTATCTAAGGGAGAGAGGAGATGGGTGGTTGGAGAGGGAATTGGGAGAATACTGCTGGCGGCTTTGCAGTGAGTGTACTAATTGGATAGGAAGCAAGGGTGACCATCAAAAGCAGCTAAAGCTGGCATTGCAATAGCGCCTTGCTAGAAAATGAATTTTTTCAAAAGAAAAGAAGAAATATCTATATGTTGCTTACTTAGATGGTACACTGTCCTCTGAAGTTAATTCCTTGAAGTCCTTGTTTACGAAATTGTTGCAATCTTAATAACATTTCTTGCTCAGATCCGTTGATCCTGTGTGCCTATTTTTTTATCTAGTTGAATAGAGCAATAGGGTGTCTGAGGTGGATGTCTTGTGCGTACTGTTCTGTGTAATAATCCTGGTGGATTTCATTGGCCATACCTTATTGAAATTTAATTGTCATACCTCAAACAGAGAATTAAAAAAAAAAAAAAAGAATAAACGGGAAAATAGAGCAAGAGAGAACGCAAAACGAAAATAGGAAAGAAAACTTGGTTTATTACGGGCCACCGTCTGCCTTCTCCTATTGCAAAAACGACACAGAAGTGGCAGATACTGTCACTGTTAACTTGGTGCTATTTCTCTTCGGACCCTGCATTTTTAGTAATTATTTTCGTTATTAGTTGGCATATAAAATTCTAATCAAGGCTTCAAATTGACATCTATAAAGAGAAAAATCAGTAGCGAGGTGAGAACCGTTCGTTATAGCGAGAATGCCGTAGCGATGTAAGAACTGTTCACTGTAGCGAGAACGCCATAGCAAGGTGAGAACCGTTCGCTGTAGCGAGGTGAGCACCGTTCGCTGTAGTGGGAGTGCAAAGGCAGAGAGAACTTTTTCTTGATGGTGTTTGGCCAATCGACAATTTACATTAATTTTGAAATACCACAACCAGTACAAATTAGCAAAGGATCAAAATATGGTTTTGATGGAGGGCTCAGGCTCCTGGGTGACTACTCGCTGGGCCTGTTGAGCACCCTGCCCGGAGGGCTCCACTACATAATCCTGTAAGCGACCCTTTTTGATGAGGCGTTCGATGGCATTTTTCAAAGCATGGCACTCTGAGGTGGTGTGCCAGCCTCGTGGTGATAGGCACAAAATCTGTTCTGATCCCTGGACTTGGCGGGTATCCTCATTGGCTGAGGTTTTTCGAAGTCCTCGTTATGCCTTTCTGTGGCAAAGATTTTATCCTGTGCGTCTGTCAAGATGCTGTAGCTCTCAAAGCGATCTCTGGGCCGCTGAGGTTTTGTCTTCTTCACAAGATGAGGAGCGGGGTGGTCAACACTCTCGCTACTCCTCTTTTTACTCGTGGTGGGACCACTTTGGCCCATTTTATGCTTGGGTTCCTCCGTTCCGAAGGTTTCTTCCCATCTTACTTGTTTGGTCGCTCGATCATAAAATTCAGCGAGATCTCGAGCAGGGGACTTGTAGAGGCTTCTGTATAGTTTGTCATCCTTGCGAAGTCCCGTTGAGATGGTTGTCAAAATGCTCTCCTCCGAGAGGTTTTCCACGGAGTTGGCCTCGTGTTTGAACCGAGCTATGTAATCTTTGAGCGGCTCATCCTTGTGTTGGAAAATCATCGCAAGATGGCAGGGAGGCGTGAGTTGTCTCTTTAGCGCTCGATATTGGTCAATGAATTTCTTCTAACAATCCTCCTAGCTGCCAATACTGCACACGGGGAGGTGTCTGAGTCAAGCGCGAGGTGCCACCCCTAAAGTGGCAGGAAAGACACGACACTTCAATAGGGGTTCGATCGTCTGGAGATCCATTTGTGTGTTAAACGCGTCCAGGTGGTTGTTTGGGTCGCTGTTCCCCTCGTATAGCGGGATGGTAGGCACCTTGAGTTTTTACTGGAGAGGTTGCTTCTCGATCTCCACAGAAAACGGTGAGGTTTTCGCATGATGTGTACGATTATCCTGAGGCTGCGGGCATTCTTCAAGTAACTTCAACCTCTGGAGAACCTCGTCCATTGTTGGGTGCTGGCTTTCATGCTGAGGGGTGGAGCTTTTTGCGCGTTGCGAGCCCCCCAGCCACTGGCTATCACGGTTGTCACGAACCTCTCTCTGAGCTTCTTCTCGAAGCTATTGGAGTTGCGTCATGACCTCTTCTTGTCTTTGGGCGTTTTGTGCTTGCACCTGGGCAAGTGCTTTAACAGTCTCAGCCAACTCTTTGACTGTATTTTTTAGGGCTGATCGAGATTGATCAGGCATCTGCACCTCTTGCATCTCAGGCACGACAGTGTGCTGAGATGCTGGAGTTGTAGAACTCCGAGTTGTTCTCCCTCGAGCCATTGTTGAATAGCAGTGGAGACTTCAAAGAGTGGATGATCCCCACAGACGGCGCCAAAAATGTTGGCAGTGAAATTCAGTTTGTACGAAGGACCAGAACTTCAGTCAACCCGATGTGAGTTTCAGGAATCAATGCTGCTCCTGAAGTGTTGTAAAAGGTGAGCCGAGAGGGAGAGAGGCAGTGGTTTTTAACATGGTTCGACTAAATCCGGATGGTACCAGACCCTACGTCCACGATGGAGATTTTATTGATACTGAATAATTTGCAAGAGTTCTACTTACAAGATTGCCTCCTCCTCTTCTACTAACAATGCAATCCTATTTATAGAGGAAGGAGTGGTTCCATGCATTAATTGCTAGCTACAGTTGTTATATCAAATAAATGAGAAAAGATAATGAAAAGACCATATTCCGATTGTGGGCTGCGGAAGTAGGCTTCTTTGGCTGACATGTAGGCTTATAACTGTTATCGTGTCGGGCAAGATACTCTGCTGTCTCAAACGAGAGATTCCTCATCTTAGGGAAGCCGTAAGGGTCATCATAGTGAGGGAGTGAGTGCGAGTAGAGCGATTAACTATTATGTTGGGTCGACCCTTGAGCTCTTATCGCTGGGATGTGGCTCCTCGGACCATACCTCGCTGCGTCGCTGTATCGTGACAAGCGAGACAAGGTGTGGTACTTTTAATTACTTTTGCCATTGTTGTTGTCTGTCAATTCGACCAAAGCTCCCCGAAAGCTTCTTACTGAAGCGTGAGGACTGGTCTTTGTTTCCTCAGGGACTCGCCCTCACGAGGCCAATTTTAGTATACAACATCAAGAAAAAGGTTTTTGTGTGAACTTTTCAAAAGTGTTGAAAGTTGTTGGATTGACGCCTGAGAAGTAGAACTTCTTAAAATGTAAATTCTTCTGTGGTGTTTAGTTCAACGATAAATTTCCCAAAAAGTATTATCAAAATGAATAAAATATTCTATAGGAAGGTTATGCTTCTTTGTCAAGAGATTCAATAAATTTTTAAAATGGCATTCTTGTCATTATGTAAATTTTAGAAAGACAATTTTGTATTTTTGTTCCATTAAAAGCATGAAAAGTAGAATTTATTTGGAGTTGGATAGGCAACTGTTGACATCAGATTTTGGTTATCACCCAAACTCCGGCCAACAAGGGGATTCTTTGGGATCTCTGACCTTTATCTAGTTCAAGCACAGTAAAAATGACAAGAATGGTAAAGAAGAAGGGAATGACAGAAGGAAAATACAAGATTTAACGTGGTTTGGCCAAATTTGGATATCACTAGATCCTACGTCCATAGTATCCTACATCCACGGTAGTGTGTTATTGAGACAGTATTTTTGCAAGGTTACAATGTCTGATCTCTGTTTTGGCAGAGTTTCGGCATAGTCCAACCTCCTTTCTCTTTGCAGAGGGGCTCCTTCCTCGTATTTATAGAGAAGGAAAGGGTACAATAGGAATTACCTATGCAGTAAATAAGTTATATCATTATTTAATGTATAAGACAATGCATATAGACTGAATCTCCTCTTTTGGCTATTACAAATTGTCCTCTGCAGGCGGGGCCCCATTTGTCCATTGGGACAAGGCGGGATCTGGTCCTCTGTCTGACGAGCTTTCAGGTCACTGATCATGCTTCATTAGCCAGGTCATTTATCTTTCTTTCATAATGGAGTGCCCGAGCTTGCTTCTTCGTGCACGAGCTTGGCTTGATGAGGTCACTTCACGACGTGACATGATGATAGAGTGATTTTGGGCATACTTCGAGCTGGTCTTCTCGTCACTCTCGGGCTTCTCGTGAGCTCTTTAGGACCGAACTAATTTTCACATATAACACTAATTTTTACATATAACATAAGCCCCCCAACTCTCAACTCACTTAGCGGGTTGGGAGTTAAAACTCTTCGATTTCAGGTCAGTCAAAGTCTTTCCCCAAGACTATCGATTCATCTGTTCTAAGCCATGTTTCTAGCAGCACGTGTCTAATAGTTATTGCTGAGTCAACTTGGCCTTTTTTGAGGCTTATTAATGATGATGATTAGGGGGGATGATTCCAGATCCTTCGGTAAAGACATCCCCGGCTTTACATAAGGGAGAGACAATCCCTTCTGATTCTACATTTGAGCAAACTATGGAGTTTCCTAGTAAACCTCCACCATTTTTGCACTCTGGCCTTCCTCAAAGGCGTGTATCTTCCTTGGTAATGTGGAAGGATCTCATATGGATCCCAGACTGTGTCCTCTTGGCTCCGCTGTGAGGCATTTGTTTGGCCAGCCAAGCTTCTGGGGCTTCTTGGTGTGTTTCCTTCTGGAGGAGCAAATGGTCAGAGATGAAGGGCTACAACACTGCCGTTGATTGTGCACTAGAAGAAGAGAGTAGCAGTGCATGGGCTCTAATAAGCTAAGGCGTGGCCCTTCGTGGTCGATCCTTCTTCTTAGTCATAGGCTTTTCCCTTTGGTATTTTGTTTAGGTCTGTGTCCAAAGTTGTCTGTTGTAGATCTGCCTTGCTAAGGTTTAATGAATAAAGGTTCTTTTCTGCAATTTCTGTTTGTTGCTATCATTTCCTTTTGCAAACACTTTGGTCTAAACCATCTGTGTGACTTGTGCATAGTCAGAAGATAGCATGAGTTACGAACTAGAGTGATATCATGATCGAGCTGATCCTGTGGCCAAATAAATAAACAAATTAGTGCAAAAATCATTAAACAATAAAATAAGTTTGCATGAGAGCTATAAAATTAATAAATGAGCGATCTCGTGCTCGGGCCAATCTTATGGCCAAATAGATAAGTGTGCATAAGAGCTGTGACTTAATTGAGTTCGCATGAGAGATGCGAAATTAACAAGTGAGCGATCTCATGCTCGGGCCAATCTCATGGCCAAATAAATAAGTGCGCATGAGAGCTGCGACTTAATTGAGTTCGCATGAGAGCTACGAAATTAACAAGGTTGGCCGATCTTATGGTCGGGGCGATCTTGTGCCCAAATAAAAGGTGATCGATCTTATGGTCGAGGCGATCTTGTGCCCAAATAAAAGGTGACTGATCTTGTGGTCAGGGCGATCTTATGCCCAAATAAAAGGTGATCGATCTTGTGGTCGGGGCGATCTTATGCCTAAATAAAATATGACTGATCTTGTGGTCGGGGCAATCTTGTGCCCAAATAAAAGGTGCCAAATAGGCAATTCACCTATTAGAAGAAAACTTAATATCAGTAGTTGTATTCAAAATATTTATACAATTTACAAAAGAGTATAAGAGTTTAAAAGATTGTCCTGATAGTAAGGGATTGCTCTCGCTCGGCGTCCCATCGGGATGATCCATGTTGTTGCCAGGAGGGCTGCATAACGTAATCATACAAACGACCTCTTTTGATGAGATTCTCTATGGCATCTCTCAGTTCCTAGCACTCTGAGGTGACGTGCCTGAACTCATTGTAGTATGCATAGAACTTTCCTCGGTTGAGTCTGGACTTGCTGGGAGTCCTCAAGGGTGGAGGCTTTTCGAAGTCCTCTTTATCCTTTTTCATTGCAAAGATCTTGTCTTGAGCGTCTAACAAAATGCGTAAGTGCTGTGATGACCTGGGAATGGGGGTCACTCATCCTTGCTCTTCTTAGTGAGCTAGCACTTGGGGTTGTCATTCACATTCCCACGATTACCTCTCTTCTTGTTTTGAGTCGAGCTGCTTGACTCGAACTTCTGCATGTTGAAAATTTTGTCCCATCTGATCTGTTTCGTAGCCCACTTCTAGAACTCACCCAGGTTATCAATCGGGGACTTGTACAGACTTTTGAAGAGTTTTCCATCTCGATGAAGTCCCACAGAGACAGTAGTCAAGATAGCCTCGTCCGAAGGCTTTTCCACATTATTCACTTCACGTCTGAAGTGAGTGATGTAGTCTTTCAGCATTTCATGCTTGCCCTGGAAGATTGTAGCAAGATGGCATTCAGCGCCCGGTACTGGTCTAGGAATTTTTTCTGACATTCCTCCCAACTGCTAATGCTACAAGCTGAGAGGCTCTTAAACCAGATTCGAGAGGTTTCACCCAAGGTAGCAGGAAAAACATAACACTTGACCAAGGGGTTGCAGGTTTAGAGGCCTATCTGGATGTTGAATAGGTCCAGGTGGCTATGCGGGTCACTATCTCCGTCATACAATGGGATGGTTGGAACTTTGAGTTTGCACAGGAGGGGTTGCTCCATGATTTCTTTGGAGAAGGGAGTGCGCTCTCCAAAGTGACTTTGGTTATTCCCAACCTGAGGTCACTCCTCCAAATGCTTTACCCTTTGAAGGAGATCCTCCACTAAAACATCCAAGCCCCCCAGTCCTTGGCTGAAGACCTGGTGGCCTGGTTCACCTGTTCAGCCATGTAAATGGTAATCTGGAGTCTATTTTTGATTAATATCACCAGAATGCTCAACTCTGGGTACGGTGATCTCAGCCCACACTCGCACATTTTGGGCTTGCATCTGCACTAACATTGTGACCATTTTGGCTAACTCTCCCATCATGTGCTTAAGTTTTTCCTAATGATAGAGCCAGACTTGTACTCCATCTACACCGTCGGTAGCAGGAACCGGTTGCACTGAGCTGGCCAAAGGGATACCAATGGTTGCATTGATGACGGGGGCAGTGGACGAATCTGTCATCGAGACGTGACCATCTGGAGTATGGCGTTGCGCATTTGAGGCTCTGGTGGCTTTTCCCTTGGCCATTGTAGTAGGAAACAAATCAGAATAGGTGAGATCCCCTCAAACGACACCAAAAATATTGACGTCAAATTTTGGTTATCGCCCAAACTCCGGCCAACAGGGAGATTCTTTGGGATCTTTGACCTTTATCCAGTTCAATCACAGTAAAAGTGACAAGAATGGCAAAGAAGAAGGGAAGGGCAGAAGGAAAACACAAGATTTAACGTGATTCAGCCAAATTCAGATATCACCGGACCCTACGTCCTTGGTAGTATGTTATTGAGATAATATTTTTCAATGTTACAATGTTTAATCTCTGTTTTGGCAGAGTTTCTACTGTTAGTCTAAAATAGGTGCCCTAGAGTCAATTTGATTGGGCTCTATTCTATCTATGACTATACATTTTGTATTGATTTGGATATTATAAAGGTTTTATATTCATCTTATATTGCATATTATGTTCATAGTTATGATCATTGCATAATTAAGATGAAATCCATGGTGAAAAGTCCATTTAATCAATCCTGTAAAAGGGTTATGGGATTATAAGGGTGATTATCAATGGTTAACTTCTGCATCAAAATGACATTAGTCGAGATCTAATAACTGGACATTATTAAGATTGGTTGAGACTAGACGATGTGGTATTTCTCATTTGATGAGCAGCTGACCCCACAGGCTGAGATGTAAGTGAGTTGCACCTGAATACACACGTGAACACGACTCAGTTAGTTTGGGAAAATGTAACTGAACAATCGTGATCTTGTCTGACCCATTTGGAAATGCTATATGGAGCTACATCATTAGTTAATCTCCAGTGGTGATCGCATAACTAATCCTTTAACCTGAGATTGTGAGATATCTTTTGTATGGAATTTTATTCTTTGACCAAGTCAAACGTGACTCTAGCCATGAGGAAACTATAAAGGCTTGTGTTAGATATTTCTGGAAATGCAGTTAGGTATTGCCTAATCAAGATGGGATTAATTACTACTCTTTTGAGTGATATCTGACGGCCACTCAACGAATTATTTTGATGGATGGAATCCTTGTACAAAGTTGAATCGTCGAGACTCAAATTGGATTTGAGTGCTCGAATTCATATAAGTCAAATAATTCATGATGTTAAGAAAATATGATTAGTTATAGAGGTTGACTGTCATCCATACCTTTGACTAATCCAGATATGGTAATGAAGGGATTGTATCATGCATTAAGGTCATTCACAATAAGCTTGTCACCTTGACTCCTACCAAAATTTGGATAGCTATAATGGCTTGCTAGAGTCCACTTATAGCTTAAAGTCCATGGAGAATTAATTTGAAAGATTAATTATTGGATAAAATTAATTGGATTGATTTTATATGTCTTCAAATGATTTGAAGGGCATTATAGACTTTTATCAATATTTTAGGGGCCTTCTGGGTCACACGTATAACGGAGAATGAATTATGGCCAAAAGTAGGATATATTTATATCCAAGGACCAAAATGTAATTTATGAAAATTAGAAACTTACTAGCCATATACACCAAACAAGCTAGCCACAGCAAGACCAACAGCTTTATGCGCAGAGGAAAACCAGTGAAAGCGGAGATATAGGCTATGAAACGAGGTAACGATTGAACAGGCATACCTGTGTGGGGCATTCTTCGAGGAGAAAGGCATTTCCTCGTCTTGGTCCAAATCCTCTGGAAAAGAAGAAAGCAGCACTTTAGTGATTCCAAGTTCTTTACTAACTCAGTGTCGATCTCTAAACGCCTAATCTCACGACTGGGGCAAAGTGGCAATTTATGGAAATTGCATAGGGCTAAAATGCAGTTTATAGAAACTGTTGGGGTCGAAGTGAAAAATTAGATTTTTCACTTTAGCCACCCAAAACGACGTCGTTTTGGGCCAGGCCTATAAAAGGCCAAAATGTTGCGTTTGCAACAACGGATAAGCCAGCCCGAGCCGTGAGGAACGTTTGTCCAGCATACCCCAAAACCCACTTTCCCTACCTTCGGTCCCGTCCAAATCTTCCGGTTTAGAACCGAAAGTCTACTCCTTCAACTTGGCTAGCACCTTGGGAAGGTTGTGGTGGCCTAATTTGAGCATTCTCCGGTGTGGATCACTAACAGGACCGGGATACTTGAACCGATTTGGTGGCAAGCTCTTCGACCTTCTTCCGTTGCGTTCAAGCTCTTCTAAAGGTTAGTAGAGCTTCCTTGTAAGCTTGTGAAGCTTTAATTGTCCAAAACTAACATGATCTTGGGTAGATTTGCTCGGTCCGATCAGATTTTGAAAATTTTTGAATTTTCTAGCACCGGGCAAACCCAGCAGTGGTATCAGAGCCTCTTGTTAGTTCTTTGGTTTTTATGTTACCTTTGAGCTTGATTATGTGATCATATGCTCAAATTAGACATGTATATGATGCATAGTGAAAATGGGTTTTTCGGGCCGATTTTGATTCTGTGAAAATCTTGGTTTTGAGCTAAATTTATTGTTGTTTTTGTTGATTTTTGGCTTTGAAATGGTTTCTGAATCGTTTAAAGGCCTTAATTTGGCATGACATGAAGTTAAAATGATTTTTGGTACCTCACTGGAGAACTGGGTATGCTCGTCGGAGCTCGTCGAAATCTGGGGATTGCCGTCGAAAACTGCGGAGCTTCATCGTGGTTTGGGCAACACGTCAGAAATTGGAAATTTTCAGAATCTGGCGGCCGGACCGAGAGTTTAACTCTCGAACTGGGTTTGACCTAATGTTTTTGATTTTGCCCCTGGTCTTTTTGAAAAATGACCAGCGTGTCCCAAATTATTTTTCCAAAAATATCCTGGTCCTTTTTAAAATACTGAACATGTCCTTGATCTTTTTCAAAATTGACCTCTATGTCCCTGGCAAAAAAAAACTGGATTTTTTGTTTTTGAAAAAGGGTTAATTTTTAATATATTTGATATATTAATATTTTAGCCTAAATTATTTCAGGAAAAGTTT
>JANHAO010008950.1:0-18791 GCA_026873985.1 Saraca asoca | reverse complement strand
ATAAAATTTAATTATACCAAAGTTGGAAGAAATATTTTACATTTTTTAGATGAAAGAGATATTTTAAATTTTTCCTTGAAAAAGAATACTTAGCAATTATATTATTTAGACTTTACACGGTTAAAGTTCCATCATCTAAATTTGGAAGAAGCCAAAGTTGACATTCCCCAAAACAGCAATTTGGTACATCCAAACGCCGATACCCTTTACATACACACCAATAAAATGAAAGGGTGATCCTCAGACACGCCAGGAAAAAGGTATTCTTATAATTTTTTTTATCAAAAATTATAATTTTTTATGAAAACTTAAAAAAAAATTATAAATTTTTTTTATTACAACTTTAAATAGTGGAGTTGTAACTTTTTAGGAAAAAAATATATATTACCTATAAAATTTAGATGAGTAACAAAAATAATATATGAAATTTAATATTTTACATATTATGTGTTGAACTTTAAAAAAAATGAAATTATCAATATTACTATTAAAAATTAATAAAAATATCGCATATAAACTACTTGTAACCTCTGTCCTGTTTACATTTTCATCAAACATAAAAATCTTTAATTATATTTTAATTATAAACTTAAAAAATCTAATCTTATAATACAAAATACAAGTTCAACAAATTTATTTAACAGTGATTGGAATGGTTTTGTATCATTTGCAAAACTTATCCCAAATTTTAGAAGTAGTATCAAATATCAAAATTATTCATCCTCTTTTAAGTCTCTTTAAGAATTCTAACATTGGAGTGATTTTATAATACTTGCAAAACCATTATGTTATTGAAAAAAAGAAGAAAATTTTACAGAATACACAAGACGATACAAACTTAGTTTAATAAAATCAAAAAATCTTATCCCAAATTTTAGAAGTGATTTCAAACATCAAAATAATCAATTTTCTTTAAGGTTTTTTAAGAATTTTAGCATAAAATTTATTTATTTTTCTCTTGAAGTGAATGGTGGTTTAGTATTAAAAAAATAAAGACTATAAGTCAATTCGGAGGTTATAAGCAATTTACGTGCGTTATCTCCATTAATTTTCTTCAATTTTTTATATATTTATTATACGTAAAAATTTATATACATTTATAATTTTTTATGAAACAAGTTACAATATTTTATGTAAAAAGTTACTCATTTTATGAATTTTACATTAATTTTTATAAAAATTTGTAAAATTTCTCAATATTGCACAATAGTAAAAGCTTTTATAAAATGGGTCCGCCCCCGTGTGTGGTGTATGATAGTAACAAAAGATCTATAAATCTTGTAAGGTGCGCTCCTCACATGGCCACGCCCACTGCCAATTGCAATGCACTGATTTGGAAATCCTTCGCCGTAAAGAAAAAGGCATAAAAATTTGATGCGGAAGAACAATAACCGAAGGGCTTCTACTTAAAGAAACTCCACACTTCCAGCAGTTGTTTTCATTTTTATTCGGAAATGACCATTGCCATTTGCTGGCTGAATTCCTTGATGCCCTCTCAGCCGCTGCTCAAGAATCTTCGTTACTAACAATGAAAAGACTGATTTCCTATATTGATAAAGATGGTTCAAAAAGAATGGTCTCCCTTCTCTCTTTGTCAATGTTCGAGAAAAAAAAATTCCTATGATTTATTTTCCAATAATATTGCTTATAGTTTAATAAAACTTGGATACTCGGCATCTTTAACGGTATAATAACATGTGATATTCTCTTCAAAATTTTCTTTTTTATTATCTTGAATTTAAATTTATTTTATATTATCTGTTGAGTGACTTCTCATTTTTATTTTTAAAAAGGTTAATAGAGGTTTTAATTTTTATAATTTTATTAAATTTATAATTTAATTTTATATAATTATATTCTAAAATTTAAAATTATTTATAATTAAATTCTTACGGTCAATTAATATCAAATCCAAGTAATAAAATTTAATGTGTTTGTTAAATATATATATATATATTAATATTTTATTTTCGTTGATTTGTTATGTTTATCTCATCAAAATTTATTTATTAACTTTTATTTATTATATAAAAAATTATATTTATTATTTTCTTTAAAAAAAGAAATTTATGTGTTAATAAAGATTTAAAAAATTGAGTTTTTTTCTTCAAAAATTATTGATGGAAAACGATAAAAAAAATTGAAGTTTGATTGAATTTTAAATTAATTCATGTTATTTGGATTTAATATTTAATTATATACATAAAATAAATCATAAATATTAAGTTACAAATTTAATAAAATCATAAAGAATAAAACCCCTGTTACCCTTGTTAAAAAAAACCCCTAGACTTGGAGCTTGGAAACCAATAGGCAGAATATTCATTATTATTTTAATCAATTGAGAGCCAATCAAGAATTAATTCCAGGGACCCATTAATGTGAAAGGTTAAGTATTTGTCACATTTGACATAACGATAATAATAACAACATGATAAGTCTGATTAGCATGATTTGGGCAGAAATTAGACATGGTAAACGGATCGGTCCGTGCGGATCAGACTTGATTCGTGCGGATGCGGGTCTAAACGGACTATTTAAATGGATCAACTTTTACTTGGTTCAGTCCGCAAAAAAATATGAATCGATCTGCATTGTCTGTGAACTTTAAGCTGTTTTATTGTTAAATTAGTCGGTCCGCGTGGACCAGATTTGGTCTGCATAAATGCGAGCCTAAACGGGCTTGATCCGTTTAAGCTCGTATTTAAACGGCCTTAAACGGATCAAGTTTTGCTTGATCCGGTCCGTAAAAAAATGTAAACCGATTCACATAAAAATGCGAATCGATCCGCAAGGTCCGCAGATCGGCGGTTCGTTTAGCACCCCTAGCAGAAACAAACAACCAAGAGAGGGCATATGTAGAAACATGACCAAATCTAATTAGCATGTTATATTATTCCTTAAATGGAATAATTTTATTTATTTATTAATTATTTTTTGTTCTAGAACTCAGTTTCGCTAATTAATTATTTGAATTACTAGTATATATATATATATATATATATATATATGGAGAGCCCAGGCTGCCAACTTGACATTGAGTTGTGTTTCTCCAGTTTACTGGTTAATTCATCTTTCATTGTCGCTGTTAATTACAATAGCAAGAATGTCATCATCAGAACCTCTGATTCTAGGGAGAGTGATAGGAGATGTTCTTGATATTTTCACCCCAACCGTCAAAATGAATGTTACTTACAACAACAACAAAGTCTTCAATGGCCAAGAGTTCCTCCTTCCCACAGTCACAGCCAAGCCTAAGGTTGAGATTCAAGAAGCTGATATGAGGACTTTCTTTACACTGGTATACATATAATATTTTCAAAAGCCCCATGTTTTTTTGCTGGAATATCTGCCTGTATATAGTAAATAAATTTTATGTCATTTATATATCTTATTATTAATAAACTATTACATGATATTATAATAATAGAAAAAAATATTTTTTTAAAATAATAAATATTATTTTTTATTATACTCATTACATGTAATATTAAATAAATATAATATTTTGTAACTATAAATATAAATAAAGAGATAGTTTTCGTCAAAACATAAACAGAACCTTAATTTCATTATTTTCCTCTTACTTGTTTTAATCTTTCAGATTTTCCATTCTTTGTTACTGTTTCTTGCAGGTCATGACAGACCCAGACGTCCCTGGCCCTAGTGATCCTTATCTTCGAGAGCACCTGCACTGGTACTGATTAACTTAACTACCTATTTTATTTTTAATTACTCAAATGCAAAATTATTGGTCTTGAATCCAATTTTAAATGAATTAAATTTTAGTCAAGGGTAAGTCCATCTAAGAGCTCAAAATTAATTTAAACAAATCATGTTTAGGTTAACTAACAATAAAATCTGGTTGAATCAACCAAGCAGGTTGGTGACAGACATTCCAGGAACAACAGATGCCTCATTTGGTAGGTTCATTAGTACATAAATTACTGATCGATTTCTTCAAAGAGAGATCAAAGAGACTGAACGGGTTTTCTCATGTATAGGGAAAGAGTTGGTGAGCTACGAAATACCAAAGCCCTACATTGGGATTCACAGGTATGTGTTTGTACTTTTCAAGCAAAAATGCAGGCAGTGTGTGAGCGAACCACCTTCATCTTCAAGAGATCACTTCAACACGAGGAGTTTCGCAGCAGAGAACGACCTTGGCCTCCCTGTTGCTGCCGCCTACTTCAATGCACAGAGGGAAACTGCTCCGAGAAGGCGTTAATTGTTTGATTAGCAAACTAATTAAATCCTTCAATAACTTAATTTTCACATTGCTAAAAACTGCATGCAAGCAAATATATTGTCTTGCAATGGAATAAAGTAGTTATCTTCGCTGCTGATTTTCATGCATCGTTGAAATTAAGAACCAGCTGGAACGATTATGCTGAGTTTTACTTTCAGATGCACTCTAGCTAACGGAGATTTGCTTCCCCTGTATTTCTCAAAAGTGTAAATTCAAGAGGAACACATTCATAAATTTTTTATATCAAAATGATGAATTTAATAAAAAAATTATGATAAAAAATAAAAATTATATTTTTATCTCTCTTAAATTTTCTTGGTTAATTTCAGTAAGAAATCTACAGGGGGATCCACTTCTACTGTATGTGTGTATTTTAAGTCAGTTTGGGGTTTGGCTTCATTTAGTCTTTGTTCGAGACTTCAAGTGGCTTTAATCATTGGCTTGCTTGTAATAGACTATGAATTATTATGATCTCCTAGTAATTACCCTTAATAGACGAAAGGCAACCCTTTGGGCCTAAATCGTGGAAGGTTATTAGGAAAAATTATAGTAAAATACATTGTCAAATGTAATTATTTGAATCTCCTTCGGCTTTTAAAACCTTACATTGACCTGTTTGTGTATACATTTAATTATGAAAACCTCCCCGGTATTTACAAATCGAATGACAATTTTACCCTTTTAAAGTGGAAATTAGCAATTGTAGTAATTAGTTGCATAAAAGATACTCATTTTACCCATCTTTTATTATCTAAATTGCTTCAAATATTGTAAAGTTGAATGGCGAATCAGAATCAATTTTCCCTTAATTTTTTACGTTGGAGCAAGCTTAATGTCTTGCAAATTTAGAGGTGAGTAAAAATAAGTTTACTAAACCAAAATTGCAGCACCACTTCGTTTTGGAATCAATATATCAGAATGAGAGTCCGAAAAGTTCTAGCAAAACTGAAATCTTGAGCTTGGGATAATTATCAAAGTGAAAAAGAAGTAGAATAAAAGAATATAGAACTTAAGCCACTAGATGCTTTATTAGTGAGGAACTTGGATAATATGCTGTAAATTTTACATTTAAATTTTCTTGCTGTCGTGAAAAAGAAAAGATTTACTAAAATTTAATGATTTATGAATAATTTTAACATAAAATCAATGTCAGATTAATTCCTTTTTTTTTTTTCTCAAAAAGGAGTTAAGGAAGAGTTAAATGAACTTTTGAGCAAATTTTCAAACTTGAATGGATCTATTAGTAAATTGCAAGTAAGCTATACACAAAGCAGGACTTGACAGTCGACAGCATTTTACTAAAAAAATGGAAGAGTTAAGATAAACCTCGCAAGACCGGAAGAAGAAACTTGAGAAAGCATGCATTCCTAACACGCGTCCTTGTTCATTTCAGCATATCAGGAGATATCGTGATACCCAATCAAATTAAACCAAATACGCGTCCTTGTTCCTTTTCAATTAGCCCATGCAAGTGCAATAGACTGATATAAGCCTAGTTTTTCAGCACAAAGAAACATGTGAAAACGATTTTGTGGGATGCCACGAATCCTCGTACAACTTAAGAGTTTGATAAGTTAACCTGAATCACCAACAGAAAAGAGAAAGGGAAAGTTGAAAAATAACAAAATCAAACAGACATAGAATAGGTGTGATGGTTTCACTATCAGCTAAGCTGCACCACAATCATTGACAGAGCAACCAGAGATACAATTCAGTAAATCCGATAATTATAGTCAGATTTATGGAGAAGTCTAATAGCCCTCAAGAATGGTAGCCTAAGATATTCCCCCAGAGACATAGCAGGTTCTGCAATAAGAAAAATGTTACTTGTCCCGGCCATAGACACCGCATTGCTTGCTGGAACAGCACTAGAGATGTCGGATATAGGAAGCAAACAATTAGCGAGAAGTGCATTCCCAGTTGAGGTGTAGTATGTCTCACAATAATCAGGCTGTGGAACAATGCAATCGACAGCGTTGAGGTCTATCTCAAATAGATCTTCATCGTCTTCCATAGCCATCTGTTCTGCGCCTTGTGTGTGTTTTGCAGAAGCTTCAACTGAAGAGGTCATGGTTTGAGGCGTATGATTCTTGGACTTGGCTAATGGGGGAATGTCTCATATATAGTGGGGTAATTTTGATGTTTAGGTAGATGGTGGCAAGTAGAACCGTCTCCAACAAATCTACAACGATCTAACAGGATCTGCAGATATGGTTTTCAAAGTAGCAACTGTCGCTCCACCGATTTCAACATGTTGCTGACATATACGTATTTGTCCTAAGTAGGGCTAGCTACTCTTGTTACCATCACTGCTTCCAATTATAGATACCACACAATTTGAGTTAAACTGATTCAACTTACTTTAGAACAAGTGCATTAATTTACCTCAAACTATACCATGCATAGTTATAAAAATGAGATAATATTTGTTGTAAAAGCATTTTCCATTTGTCTAATGTGAATTCTAAATGAGAAAGCAACATATCAAAGGGCTAGTTTCCAATTGGCAATTACCATGTTAGGATTGTAGAAATAAATTATAATGCTTGAGAGTAGATACATGGAACAAATAAATAATTCTGAACTGAGAAAGGTTCGTTCTGTCTGGAAGAGGAGCAGGTGATTCACATTCACCAAAATCAGAAGACTCAAAAGGTCGTAACATTAGGTCAACAGAAGAGTCACCTACCTCAACAAAAGAGACAAAAGATGCCTATATTCTATTAAGATTAGAAAGTAACAATAGCATGAGTCTTGACCCTTCTTTGAGAAAGGGGGCATAATTGGAAGATCCTTCTACAAGGAATGAAAAAGAGTCATACAACTCCGCATTTGGATGTATCAAAAACCAACAAACTTAGAATTAAACGTTGATAGCTTCACATAGCCTCGAAATAGTAGTTGTGGTTAGAAGACTGACAAGAATAAGAATCGCATATGTGACATACACACCGCAAGCTAAATTTCAAATGAAGGCCTTCAGAAACTTATTACACAATAGAAATAAGTCCCCATACAGAATAGCAATCAAAGATCAACAGTATGGAGGATTACATTTACGTTAAGATGACCCGACAGAAAATTGGGGGACAGTGGCGATAAGACCACTAGTCAGATCATCAAGGTCTCACTGATGATCCTTATCACAGGCAAAGGCATAAATTTAACCGTTTCAGATATCTAAAAGTGTAACTTTCAGAATACAAGATCATATTAGTTATTTACACTTGAAAGTGGGAACCTCTCAAATATCAAAGATAAAAATATGGTTCAGTTTTGCTCCACAGCTAACATGAAAAATAAAAGGTTTTGGGTTATATGACAGCATTCTGCCAATACAAAAGAACTTGTAATTCACACATGAAGTGAAGGTCAGTTTTCTCATGAACTAGCCCCTCCCCAACACCATAACATAAGTCCAGAGCCGATAAATTTTAAAGATACTGATCAATAGCTTTTCAAGATGTTACTTGAGCAAATTTCATCATCCGCCAATCAAATGGATTATGCCATACCCATTCCAGGTATATGTGCTTTGTTTGAAATTTGGATTAAGTAAATTTCATCCTCTTTTTTTAAAATATTCAAAGATCAACAGTTAACTAATCTGGTATGCTCAAGCTCGGCATTCACGGGATTCATAAACCATATTAAAAATCATAGTTTTATTACAGATAACTTAGATCAGAAAGCGATGGAGTTGTTTCAGTTGAGAACTAGTCCAAAAGGTCGAGATCTTCTGGTCTACTTGATTCAATTTATTATACAATTCTCACAAGGACGTTTCAGTTGAGAACTAGTCCAAAAGGTCGAGATCTTCTGGTCTACTTGATTCAATTTATTATACAATTCTCACAAGGACTAGGACCATACAAGTAACCACGATAATGAAATACGTGAAGATTTCTACTGAAAAGCATAAGGTGCATAAATTTCTTGAAGCACATAGAAAAACGTATACATTCACTTCACAAGGCAATACGATGACACGACTAAAGCAAAACAACCATTTAAACAAAATCTCTCAACGCAGCCTCCAATTTCTAGTTTTCAATTTCCCATCACATTGTAGTATAAGTACATCCTTAATCAAAATGATCAATATGCTATATCTAAAAACATAAGCACCGCCATCCAAAATTCAGTGCCAACGACACAACTAGAATATGACAAGCAACGAAAACAGAGTGTAAATCAGGAAGCAAGCATACGCTATCAACCCACGATGTTCATCTCCACCGTCAGCCAGCGAAACTACAAGACCCGTGGAAGCCCTAGTCGCCCACAACACGAAAATCGCCGCAAGCGCAAACCTCACGACCCCAACTTGCGGCAAGAATAGAGATACAGCCGATAAAACCACCACCGGCAACATACAGTATCCCACCACACTCGTACAAGTATGTAGGTTCAAGTTACCAGATCGACCCTCCAACATGTTGAAAACGACGTATAAGAAAATAGACGATACCACGATCCACCCCAATATCACACCAAATTGGATTTTGCCAGCAAGCAACTGGAAGAGGCAGAAGGAAATGTAAAGAAGAATCGGGCCTGATAAATCTGAATCCTTATGGACCATGTAGTTTACCCGAATCGGATTCAGTATCGATCTGATTTTCTTCCAGATTTGGTCAGGATGGATCCCTAGTTCGTCAAGCAGAGGTTCCTCATCGTCGAAGTTGGCGGAACCGCTGCCACTCGGTGGGCCACCGTAAATGGTGCCGGATGAGGTGGAGACAGTGGCGGTGGCGGACCCAATATCAAAGGACATGAAGGGGATACCGGAATTTGAGGGTCGAGGGGGTTGAAACGGCGCCGTAGGCACCTTCCTTTGCTGGATGTTTGCCGCACCAGCAGCGGGGTTTCCACCGGACGGAAAAACCACCGGCGGGACTGCGAACTCTTTCGCCATGAGATCTGTCTGAAAGGTGAGAAATTGATGAGGGGTTTTGCTGATATTAGAGTTTTTGAGAATGTTGAAGATGAAAATTTTTGGCGTTTCGTGCTCAGTGAAAGTGTATTATCGAGAAGGAAGCGGCAGCGACGAATAACAGAACAGATATGTAAGCAGACGTTATTTCGCAGCTCTCGTTTCGGCGTTCGGAGAAAAGGATTTTAATTAATTTAAGAAATATTGTAATTGACTTATAAAAAGTTTAATTTAATAGCAGCGTAAAATAAGAAATATTGCCAATTAGCCTCATTATTGCATGTTCAAACATTGCAATTGCATTTTTTATTTGTTTTTAAAAAATCCGAGTAAAACTACAAAATGGTTGATGAAAAAAAGGACAATTTTATAAAAGTTAAAAAATTGACAAAAATGAACAAGGATTAACTGTCATAGCAGTCAAAAACATTACAAAGATGCAAGTTTTGGTCTCTTTCTCTCTCTTCAGTCCCTAGGGTTTCGTTGAAGCTTCAGCTATGGAGGAACAAGGTTCTGTTTCGAAACCAGTGGCTGTGATTGGTTGTATAGCAATGGCCTTATTATACGTTGCGGTTCTATACGCTCCCACTCTTCTACTTCATCTTCCACCTCCTCCTTCCTTCAAGAGTTTCATGGTCCGACGCTTCATTTGCGCCATCATTTCTTCGATTTTCTCACTGTTTGTCCCTGCTCTGATCCTTCCCGTAAGCTCTCTCATCTCTTCATTTCTTCATTTTTCATATTAATTTCATTACTGGGTATGTTAATTTAGTTTCATTTTCATATTAGATAAATAGAGATGGATATTGCCATGAGAATGGGCAGGTAGCAAATTAAGCAACTCTGTTTTTTCTCTATGGGAAGTGAACTTTCCTTAGAGTAGTACTTTTTTGGCCCTTCAGATGTCCTGAATAACCATCAGTTTAGTGTTTAACTTAATGACTTGTGATCAAAGTAAAGAATTTACCCTTGTTTTTCATTTGTAAGAAAGGGTTTGTGATAATATTTTACTCTGTTATATTTCTATTGAAATTGAAATCGATTAAATTAGTATGAAAGTCAAAGTTTTAATTCCTCATATAAAAGTGAGCTCATTGAGAGTCACAATTTCTGAAGTTAGGTTGAAGTTAGAATCATACCATCTATGCTATTATAATTGTAATCTAGTTACTTTGATGTTAATAGCTTTCTGCTAAATAATTGACGTTTATTTTACCATGTGGCAGGTACCAACCACGGTGGCAGATCTATTTTCTGTTTATGGCATCCGAGTGGATCATATGGTGAGTATCATGAATTTAATGCAGTCTAACATATAACGTTAACTATCCTAATTATTTTAGAAAATAGAGAAAATTAATGTCCACTTTCCTCATTGGTAATTTTGAGCTATCCTGTTGTATGCCATGCAGATTGGAAAAGACGGTCACTCATTCCTAAATTTGCTTGCTGAAATGCGATTTTCTCTGTGAAACAGTGGCAAGCAGTGGTCTTCCCTCTTACCTTGACCTCTCTGGTGTATGCTGGATCTTTGTTCCGCAAGTCTGTTTCACTTTTGGACTCTTGGGAGGAACAGAGCTCTGGTGGAGGCCATTCATTTCATTATTGCAAAAGTGTCTTCCTCAGGTTTCTTGGCTGGTTATCTGCCACCGAATCCAATGTTTTGGCTTGGAGAAATTATGTTGTGGTCAGTATCATAATCATTCAACAATCTTAGTCACCCTCATTTTCATTCACAATTTCTCACTCAATCAGATAGAGTAGAGGGCTTATAAGTGATTCTATGTCTAGGTGTGAGATTTACTGGGACTAGCATTTTCCTTGTCTGTTTATGCATATTGAACTTTTTGCCAGCAGCATGCGAGCATTTTCTTTTCTTTTTTTTGTGGCGTAAATGCAATTACTGACTTACTATTGACGTTACAAATGGATTCATTACATTTAACTTTTTACTGGTCAACATGTAGCGAATGCTGATGCAGATAGATGAGATTTGATCATTCTCATGTATTTCGTGCAATATGAGAATGTTTAGTTATGATTTATTTAACAGGCACCCCTTACTGAGGAGTTGGTGTTTAGAGCATGTATGATACCTTTACTTCTCTGTGGAGGATTCAAAACATATAGTGCCATACTTCTTTGTCCTATTTTCTTCAGTTTGGGTAAGTTCATCCATGCCAATTATAGAATATATATCTTATTTCATTTAGATAAGTCATGTATAATATAACAGCATTTGCTGTGTTTATATATGAATGATGATCTTTTGGCATTCAACAATTAGAATGTGTTCATGGGAAGTAGTTAAGATTTGACATACTAACGACAACTAATGACATAATAGTCATGGGAGGCATTTGAACTATCAGCATTCAAACAACATTTAATGGAGCACAAGTTCATCATGCTTTTGATACAATTATACTGGAGGAGAATATATTGAAAAATTCAGCAACATGTCTTAAGAGGATAAAAAAAAACTGTTTGGGAAGTGCTTTGGACTATAATAAAAATAGTACATAATTTGGTTTGTATGTATGCAATTTGAAAGTTGGAACTGTAAACCAAAATCCCTCAAGACATGTTCAAATGAAAATATGAGGTGAAGAAATAACAGAACAGGTCTAATGATATATTTTACTGTTTAACTGGTTTGCAGCACATTTAAATCATTTCATGGAAATTTACAGCAAGCAAAACTACAACCTAATCAAAGCTTGCATGGTTATAGGTATGCCCAAAGTTTACTCTTTCTTTTATCAAACCTCTGCTTGACCATTTGTATTCATCTAAGACTGAGAAATCTCAAGGCTCTACAGAATACAGACTACATGCAGTTTTATTGAATAAGAATTTCACACTGCATAATACATTATGTCTGCAGGTCTCCAGCTTGGCTACACTGTAATCTTTGGGTTGTATGCTTCTTTTCTTTTTGTTCGAACTGGTAGGTGATGTGATGACCTGTTGGTATATCATAGTTGGTCGTTATGTTAGCTCATAGATTGCAATCCTTCCTGCTCACTAATAACTTATTTTGCTTTTGCTTTTCAGGACATCTCATTGCTCCATTAACCGCTCATATATATTGTAATTTTATGGGATTGCCTTCTGTATATTCCAAAAGAAATGGTATGTGTATCAGCCGTCAATTTTCACCTTCAATTCTTAAAACTAGAAATATGGGATTAGTGTCATTTTACAGCTTGTTTACCTGTAACTGTGACTCTCTTCCTTCAATCTCACCTTTGTTCCATCTGCGTTCCAGGGATAGTAAGTATAGCATTCGTAATGGGATTCTTGGGCTTCCCATGGCTTCTTTTACCAATGACACGTCCAAATTTGTATAATGATAGAATAGAAAATTGTAGTTGTTGGCATGCATATTGCTCTTGGAGAGGCTAAAATGGCTAAGGAATGGGTGTTGAAAGATGGTTACATCTTTGCAATATTGACTTTGGGGTTGCTACAATGTAATCTTCAGCCAACAGTTTTTTTGTTAGGCTCCACTGAAGTCTATAGTTTGGTGAACTCTGTAATACTGTTCTAGTGGAACAAGGCACATTTTAAGAAAAGCTTGGATTTTTCTATTCTCTGAATTTGGAGATTTTGTTTTTAAATTCAAAATAGATGAAAGATAAACATAATAAATTTCATGATATTATTTTGACAGTTTGTTCTCTGAACGGTTCTTTAACAACTTATTACAAGAGATCCTCTAATCTGTTCTGGATTATGATGTCAAGGACGAAATTCTTGATCATGGATGTTTCTTCCATCTTCAACATTCATAACCTCAGATGTGCCACGACAGTTTCACCTGTTAACGACAACAAAGAAGAGCTCTCAGAAGACTGGACAAAAATGTCATTTCCAAGCTAATATAGAAAATTTTTCGAATTGTTTATTGGCTACATTGAATGAGAATTACCAACCTGTTCATTAATTACTATCCATAATCAATTCATGTGTGTGCTCAAAACACAATCTTTAAAATCGTTAAAATAAATAAATAAATACATCCCCATTCCTTTTTATTTCCTGTTTTAAAACAATTTTTCCTTTTTGTTTCTTGTATTTTGTTGTTTTAGATTATTAAAAATTTTATTTATCTCTAATAAACGCCTTATAACTTCACAGACTTGAATAAAACAAAATATATAGATTTGAATAAAGAAATAGATATCGAAATAAACAAAATTCATTTAGAAAAGCTCTTTCCAAGGAAAAATAAAGTATAAAAAAACAAGATCCAGCATATGAGGCTTCATCTTATTTTTATATCTTTAATTCTTCTGTCTGCCGTGCCGACTGAGTGAGAAGTAATGTAGTTCGGTAGCTAATCAAGTTTTGTGTGTCCTTTTTTTCTTCTTTAGTTTTTGCTTTGCTATTGTATGTAAGTAAAGTACAAACATAATGCACCGAATCAAATTGGCTGCATCCTGCAATGTGGACAGGACAGATATATATTTAGAACAGTATCAAATCCAGACCCACATTTATAATGAACAACACTCTATATGATCTCTGATATGGTTATGATTCCAGATTCCCCAGGCTCCAGCTGCTACTTTGCAACTGCAAGAAAGGAATATTATATTTTCAACCAAAACATTAATTATAAGGAAAAATTCTATCTCACTCCAAAAAAAAAAAAACTTTTCATGTAAGTTTTATTTAAGTGATATTCACTTACACCTTTACATCACTGTTTCTTCTTTTAGGAGCAAAATAATTTCCAGCATATTGTCAAGAAAAAAAAAATGACAAAAAAACATTCTATTCTGATTGTAAAATAAATAAAATAAGTATCTTTAAAGAAATTTGACTGTTTGCTGACTCAGCGGTGATCCCTGTAAGGGGATCTGCCATAATGTTGCCGTGTTCTTGTTCAGCATCAAAGTTGACACTCTAAGCTGAGCTGAGGATCTTGGGAGGTCAGTTTCAGTTAGATGCAGGTCTATAGAAAGAAATTTAGTTTAAGCAAAGTATTTGATTTCTGATTGGACATTCTTTTTGTTTTCTGACAGACAGCAATGTTTATCAGCTTACTTGGTCAACCATAGTCATATATATGGCATTTCAATGTCATGTCCTACACTTTCATATTCATATTGTAGCTTACCTTATCCCACTCCCTAACCTAATTCATTGACTCAATTTTCATGAATCTCTTGATGACGTTGTTACTGATTAGATCCTCTCTTCACAGAATCTGAATGACATACCATTTCTGTTATCGTTCCATATTCAAATTTTACTATTTTGTAATTAAAGAAAAAAACTTTTCATCATTTTTTGATACTTACTAAGCGCAGTTCTATATTTTGATGTACTTCTAAATCCAAACATTATTATTTAATTGATCCATATTTATGTCATGTAAGTGTGTGTGTATATATAATAATAAGTTTATATATCTTTCTAGCAGATAGGCTGATACATCCATGTGTTGCAGAAATACATATCTAAAGCCCCCCAAAAAAGAAAAGATATGATGAAATATGGAACAGAAACTACAACTACTGCTATTGACTCTGGTTTTTCAAAATAACAAAATAGCAAAGAGTCCTACTGGGGTCATCATTGAAGCTTCTCTTCTTTTCAAGAAGATTAATTGCTGGAACTGGAAGCATTCTGGTTGGAGCCTGAGCTGAGGCTAAGGTCAAGAATGGTGCTTTGACTGTTATTGCCTTTTGGATTATTGTTGAGCTTCTGTTTCAGCTCAGACAGCAGTGCCTGATTCTCTTGATTCAGAAGCTGAGCCTTCTTCCTTAGCCTCTCATTCTCTTTCATTATGTAGCAGTTCTCCAAGTACAGCTTTGAGTTCAATCTGTCCATTCTTGTATGCAAAATCCACACTGATCCTGAAATACAAAAACAATAGTATCAGCAAATTATCCCAGATTTATAATACAAGATGCCAAAACCAACATTTATATTCAAATTCAAACATTATATGAAGAAAAAACTAAAGGGTATGTCACCATTAAAGGAAAAAAAAAAAAAGCAGAAGTAGAAGTAGAACCACCTTAATAACTGATTAAAATGCAGAAGATGATGTGTGTGTGTGTGTGTGTGTGTGTATATATATATATATATATATATATATATGAAAAATGCTTAGGTAGATATAATTATGACGCTTAAAACGAAGAAGCCAATGGCAAGAGGGAAAAAGCAAAGAAGGTGGAGGCCAGAACTGAACACAACAATTGAGTGATCCTTTGGACCACTCTCAAATAAATAGAGCATATGGCTTGTCAGTAAAATCTAAAGAACAACATTCAGAAGCTGGCTGGAATCATAGTTTGTCCAAATCTTCACTCATTCAGAAAAAAAAAAAATGGCTTCTTTCGGCTGTCCTGAGAGTAAAGAAAAGGATAAAGGTGAAAATTGATATCATACATAAAAGAGACAGGCTTCACACTATTAGCTTCTATGTGTTTCTGTGTCTCTCTGCATAATAACACAGTTTCTTGCTCTTTCTCACATATTGGAAACACTGAAAATTTTAAATATCAGAAAGTATGCCAAAAGTTATCAAATAAATAGAAAAAATAATTAAAAAAACATGATACAGAGATGGAGAAAGACAAAGAAACCATTGACAAGAGTGTTTTTTTTTTTTTTTTAATTTTTAATATTAGAATAGAAAAGCAGGGAGAAACAAATTTATAGAATCCTCTGAGAAAAAAAAAAAGGATTTAGAAGGCAAACATTCCTTCTGCAATTGGACTTCATAGAATGTGAACGCAAAGTTCATTTCTGACTGCAATACAAGAAAGTAGAAGCAGTCAAACAGAAACATAGTAAAGTAAAAACATTTGATTTCAGATATCAGGAAACAGAGTTAAACCAAATTCTACAGTAACAACCTCAAATAGGCATCAGTTTACAATACTATGTTTATCTTTCTCTGTGGAAGTATGAAAGGAAAACAAGAGAGATAACAGAGACATAGAGGTGGGGACCCCCTGTTTAAACTTTTCGACCAAAAAAAATCACCTTTTCAAGAAGGAGGGGGAGCTTTGGAAGAAGAAACAATCTGGGGATTCTGTGAGAGATAGTTGAAATAAAAGAGAGAAATTGTGTAGTGAAGGAAAGTGAGGGACAAAGGGAATTTATAGAACCAAAAAGTAGAGAAGAAGAAGAAAAAATAAAACAGATGAAGAAAAAAAAAAAAAAAAAAAAGAAGCGAGAGCGAGACATAAAGGACATGCCTCTACTCTGCCTGACACAACAATCATGCATGTGTAAGCATGGAAGGCGGCTGGTTATGTTATGACCCTATAAAAAGATTTCATGTTTCTGTTCTGTGATTATGGTTATGGCGTCATGTGAATGATGATGGTTCCCTTTTAAAAAAATTACTCGAAATTATATGAATTAAATATTAAACTTAAATATAAATTTGAATTAAATATCAGATTTAAACCTAAATATTAACGCTGTTCATAAATATATTTTAATTATTTAATTTTAATCAAAATTTATCTTTAAATATAATATTTCTAAAGAAAAGAGAATTTAATATACTTCATAAATAAGTGTATATTTTTATTTGTTGAAAATAGATAGCTAACAGTTGGAAATTCCACTTTTAAAAATTTGCATACCTTCTTTTTTTTAGTTTATATATCTTTTTTAATAAAATAAAAATCTTCATTTATCTGATATATATGATATAATTTTGTCACTCTCAAAATTAAGTTTCAATGTAATTTATTATTTTAATGAAATTTTACACCAGCAAAGATTCTGTTTTTTTCCTCGTTTTCTTTTTATTTTATTGAGTTTTTATCTCTATTTTTTTTTTCTTGTGCTTGGAAAGAAAAAAAAAAATTGGTATAATGAGCAAGGGGAGGGACAATAATGAAATTGTAGCAGCTAGAATTTGGAAAATGATTGTGGGCTAGGGGCCGTCCCAAAGATTCGCAATGATGGGTAAGGATTGGGGTCCGAAATTAAACCATTATCAGCTCAGCAACCCCTTCCCTCTCCTTACCCTCCATCATCATTTTACTCTCTTATTTTCCTTATGATGTCCTTCTTTTATTTTTGGCTCCCTTTTATTTATTTATTTATTTATCTTTCTTTTCGACTTTCGTTTTGGTATTTTCATGTGTTGCTGTAATCATTTTGGTGTTTGCCGTATAAATGTTGTTCTTTTTTCTTTTTTGTCGAAAATGGCGGTTTTTCTGCACTGCGGTGATTTGAGATGGGGGGGATACCCTGCGGGTTGCGTGTGGATTTGTCTCTACGGTTACTTACTAGTTGTGTGTATATCATGCTTTTCCAACAATTACATATCTTTTTACATTTTTAATGATGCAAAGTTTTCTTCTTCATGAATAATAATTATTAATAAATTTTCATATTTATCATAAACTTAATAAATAAACATATTTATAATATATTATATGTGATATATTCGTTTCGAAAATCTTGATATGATCGAATAAGTTAATAATAATTTTTTTATATAAATTAAAAAAAAAAGAGATTACTAGCGTATTATATTTGATTTAAAAAAAATTAATTGTAATAAAAAGAATAATCCCTTGCTTGAGAAGTATGTTTTGTTTCTAAGAATTAGTAATGTATTCTTTATAACAAAATCCCAAATGTGAAATCATTGAAAGGGTTCCACAAAAAGGGCAAAAAAGAAAAAGCAAAGATGAGGGTGTCATGCATTGTCATTATACCAAAGCAAGATTGATTTGGTACAAAATGCTTCCAAAGAATCTAATGGGTTTTCCCTGAATTGATTGCCCCAAATGATAATATTACCATTGAGCCTATGACATTGAGCGTTTTTTTTGGATCATTGATGGTAATTTGTTTTATGTTAATCATAAGGCAAACTAGGATCACAAGTAAGAGCACTATTTTTTGTAGCAAAAAATGAGCTTGAAATAATTGGGAAGATGAGGAGAAGTTCAATGAGAGAGTAGGGACCCAATTCCCTCATGGGTTACAAGTAACACAGCGCGAAACATCATGCTTGGTAGATTGCATATTTTTGGGATGAGAGCATATCATATAAATTTAAATAGTGAAATTCATAAGATCATAGACTTCACAATTTATAATAAACAATAATTTTAAAGTGTTTTTAGAAGAAAAAATATATATAATAGAATTGTTTTCAAATCTGAATACATACAGTCAAATTGTTAACTTGTTTTTGGAGATATTCTATTTATTTTTTGGGTAGAATTTTTTCTAATTTTAAAAGGAACAAGAAAAATTAAAAAAATATAAAATGATTTCACATGCATGGAAGCTATATGTTTATTATTATTTTTTAACCTTTTTCCTGTTTTGGGGTGCTCCTCGTGGAGCTCGTTCATTTCACTGTGTTTCGGAGATTGCTTGCATTTGTCTAATTATGAGGATTCAATTCGTGGTTTGGCTCTTTATGAAATTTGTTTGTTGGCTTTAACTGTTGGATTCTTTTTCACGAGAGGTTTGCTTTTACATAAACTTAAAAAATTTTTACTTATATAATTTCATACAAAAATTCAGTTTAATCACTTGATGTTTTGTTTGAGATTACTTTATTCAATCACTTGATGTTTTGTTTGAGATTACTTTATT
>JANHAO010008949.1:0-18818 GCA_026873985.1 Saraca asoca | reverse complement strand
GCAAAAAACACTAAGAAAACATAAAATACTATTAACAAAATGAACTAAAACCATCTTATTTTCATGCACTTTTTCCCATTTATCACCGTCTATAGGGATCTCACCTGTTCTGGTTTGCTTCTTGCTGCAATGGCCAAGGGAAGAGTCACCAAAGCCTTAAATGCACAGCCCCATCCTCCATATGGTCATGTCTCGACAACCGACTCATCTACTAGTCTTGTTATCAGAGTAACTACTGGTGTCCCTCTGCCAGTTTAGTGCAACCTATTCTCATTGCCAACGGTGTTGATGGGCTACAAACCTGGCTCTAGCATTAGGAGAAACTTGAACACATGATAGGAGAGCTGGCTAAAATAGTTATGATGTTAGTGTAAGCACAAGCCCCGAATGTGCAAGGGCGGGTTGAGACTGTCGCACCTGGGGTTGAATGTTTCAGTGAAGCAAACTAGGAGTAGACTTTGCATCGCCATCCAGACGACTGGAATGTTGAACCAAACCGCCAAGTCTCTAGCCAAGGACCGGGGGCTTGGACATTTTGGTGGAAAACCTCCTTCAAAGAATCAATCATCTGGAAGAATACCCCTAGGCTCAAGATGACCAAGATCACTTTGGGGAGCGAACCCCATTTTCTAGAGAGATCATAGAGGAACCCCTCCTGTGCAAGCTCAAAGTTCCAGCTATTCTGCTATATGATGGAGACAGTGGCCTGCACAACCATGTGGACCTATTCACTATCCAGATAGATCTATAAGTTTGCAACCACTTAGTTAGGTGTCGTGAGTTCCCTGCTACTTTGGGTGAAGTTCCTCGAATGTGGTTCAAAAGCCTCCCAGCTCACAACATTAGCAGTTGGAAGGAGTGCCAAGGAAAGTTCATTGATCAGTACCGAGCATTAAGGAAGTAGCTTGTACCCCCGTGTCACCTCACTACGGTCTTCCAGGGCAAACATGAAACGTTGAAAGACTATATCGCCCACTTTAAGTGTGAGGTCAACAATGTTGAGAGGCCTTTAGATGAGGCTATCCTGACTGCCATCTCAACAGAACTCTGTAGAGATGGAAAGCTATTCAAGAGTCTGTACAAATCCCCAGTTAGCAACCTGGGTGAGCTCTATGAGCAAGCCATGAAATAAATCAAATGGGAAGAGACTTTCGGTCCATAAAAAATCGAAGCGAGTAGCTCAGCTTGAAGCAAGAAGAGGAGTAATCGTGGGAACAAGAATGACAACCCCGAGTGCCAGCTCGCTAAGAATAGTAAGGATGAATGACCCCCATTTTCATGTTGTCACAGCACCTATAGCATCTTGTCAGACGCTCAGGACAAGATCTTTGCAATGGAAAAGGATAAAGAGGATTTCAGAAAGCCTCTACCCTTGAAGACTCCCAGTAAGTCCAGACTCAACTGAGGGAAATTTTGTGCGTACCACAACGAGTTTGGGCATATCACCCCGGAGTGTTGGGCGTTGAGAGACGCCATTGAGGATCTCATCCAAAGAGGTTGTTTGCATGACTACATTGTACAACCTTCCAGGAAATGACTAGAATTGTCTCGGTAGGACACTGAGCAAGAGTAGTCTCCTACTATCAGGACTATCTTTTAACCCTTTAAACTTTTGTAATCTTTGTGAATTATGTAAACATATCAAATACCACTACTGATTTTAAATTTTCTTCGAACAGGTGATCCGCCTAACTGGCACCCTTTTTATTTAGGCTCAAGATCACCCCGACCACAAGATTGGCCACCCTCTTTATTTGGGCACAAGATTACCCCGACCACAAAATTGATCACCTTTTATTTGAGGGCAAGATCGCCTAGACCACAAGATCGGTCACCTTTTATTTGAGCACAAGATCGCCCTGGCCATAAGATTGACCACCTTTTTTATTTGGGCACAAGATCGCCCTAACCATAAGATCGGTCACCTTTTATTTAGGCACAAGATCACCTCGACTACAAGATTAGTCACCTTTTATTTGGGTACAAGATCGCCCCGGCTACAAGATTGGCCAACTTTAATTTTACAGCTCTCATGCGAACTTAATTTGTCATAAATCTCATATGAATTTATTTATTTGGCCACAAGATCGGCTCGAACACGAGATTGCTCACTTATGAATTTCACAACTCTTATACGAACTCAATTATGTCGTAGCTCTCATGCACACTTATTTATTTGGCCACGAGATTGGCTCGAGCACAAGATCTGTCACTTATGAATTTCACAGCTCTTATGCGAACTCAATTATGTCACGGCTCTCATGCGAGCTTATTTATTTGGCCATGAGATCAGCCCAAGCATGAGATTGCTCACTTGTTGATTTTGTAGCTTTCACCCAAACTTATCTTATTATTTTATGATTCCCATACTAACTCATCTATTTATTTGGTCACAGGATCAGCCCAAGCATGAGATCGCTCTAATCTATAACTCATTCTATCTTCTAATTATGCGCAGGTCACACAGATTGTTCAAACTAAAATGTTTATATGAGAAACAAAAACAACAAACAGAAATTACAGAAAGAAGTTGAAGCTTTATTCATTAAAAGACCTCAACGAGGCAGATATACATCAAAAAGCTTTGAATGCAAGCCAATCAAAATACAAAGGGAAAACCTAAGACTAAAAAGAAGAACCGGCCATAAAAGGTCATACTCTAGCTGACTAGAGCCCGTGCACCACCAAGGTCTTCAAATTTCCCTTCCAATGCACAATCAACGATAACGCTACAACTCCTTATTTCTCCAACCTCTAGCTTCTCATGAAGGAAGCAAATTAGGAAGCATCAGGAGACTGGCTAGCTGAATTCCGTCGTGAGGATGTAGTTTGAGATCCATATGAGATCTCTCCATGTTAGTAGAGAAGTCGAATCTTTCAAGCTCTTTATGCAACAGACCATACACGCCTTTATGGAAGGCCAAAACACTAGAAACGGTGTTGGTTTATCAGGAAACTCCATGGTTTACTCAGTACAAAAATAGAAGGGATTGCCTTTCCCTTATATAGAGCCAGATCTGACTCCATCAAAGAGTCCAGATCCATCTCCCTGACTACTAACATTTATTGCCTCAGAAAAGGCTGAGTTTGACTCAACAACTACCTGGCACATGCCATAAGGAGCATGGCCTATAGCAGGCAAAATGATAGTCTCGGGAGAAGACTTTGACTGATTAGAAATCGAAGAGTTTCAACTCCTAGCCCACAAAGCGAGCTGAGAGTTGAGGGGCTTATGTTGTATATGAAAATTAGCTCGACCTGAACAAGCCTGCAAGTAGCCCAAGAGTGGCAGAAGGACCTACCCAAAAGATATCTGGATCGTTGTCCTTTCATATCACATTGTGGGGCGACCTCAACTTGAGCTCGTGCATGATAGAGTGAGCTTGATCTTGTCATTTGAAAGACTCGCCTCTAGATCGAAAGATTCGGCATACGAGGTACGGTCAGTGACCTGAGAGCTTACTGAGCTAAAGACCACAAGAGACCAAGTCATATCATGCCCAACGGATACTTGGGACCTGCCTGCAGAAAATAATCTGTAGTAGCCAGAAAGGAAGATTTTATATGCCCATTCTATTTTGTACAATAAATATTGATGTAATAGATTTACTGCATATATAATTACTATTGTAACCTCCTCTTCTCTATAAATATGAAGAAGGAGCCCACTGTAAAACAATGATGATCCTAGATATAGGTAGAAACTCTTCCAAAATAGAAAAAAAGAGGAAACTCTGTAAAAAAGAGAGAACATGAGTGTTGTATCTTTGTAAAAAAAACACCATCTAAATAATACGCTACCATGGACATAGGCTCCGGCGATATTCGAATTTGGCCGAACCACGTTAAAAATCTTATGTATTTTTCTCTGTTCTTCCTTTCTTCTCTATGTATTTTTGTTGATCTATAATATTTGAACTAGCCAAAGGTCGAAGATCTTGAAGAATCCCCCTGTTGGCCAGAGTTTGGCTCAATACCAAAATCTGATGTCAACATAAACTATGTTATACGTTTGTTACAAGATATGATACTATTTTAAAGCTTGAAAATTTCCTATGAGATATGAGATTATGAATGATGATGATGATGATGAGATGAGATTGGGTATATAAATTGAATCCTGGATCTACTCATTTTGATATGTAGCACGGGATAAGGTGGAACTTGGAGGGATGAGGTTGGCGATTATGTAAGATAAGGTGGAAAAGAGTAATAAGGAAAATCTTGATCTTGATTGTCAACTTACTTGAACTATTATTATTCTAAGAAATACTGAAATATGATTCATAAGTTTGGTATAGATTATCTCACTGAGTCCCAGACTCATTCTTCTATGAATTATTTTTTCAGATTCTCAAAATATTGCTACTATTCCATCCCTCGAAAAGTAAGGATAAACAACGATCCTATGAAAATCATTGTTAATGTATTTACCACCATAGTAGATAGTCCCTTAAGAATGTATAAGATCAAGATCCATTACATCATAATCCTAAACTTAGCTGGTTATAAAGTTTTGCATGAAGTAAAGATTATTCCCTTACAATCCCCTAATGTCTTGTTAATAATGGTCATGAGATGGTTTGATCCTTAGGGGATCTAACATCTATCAACACTTTTTGCTAATCTTTTGAAAACCTATAAATAGTAGGGAAATAGAATTCCCCAGGTGCATAGTCAATTGAGCTTATACTTTTTGGTTCCTTAACAAGTGATAGGTTAAACTACCTTTTGTTTTTCCTCGCCCTTGTGAGGACATAAGGGATAGATAGTGTGGGAGAATGACTCTTAGAGCTAGATAGTTGTCTATATAAGTGATTTTTTTTTGTTAGAATTTGTTGGAAACCCTTGAAACTGATGTTATAATAGGCATGTGCCTTAATGGGCAATGTCCATGCATATTATAAAAGTATGTGTATATTTCAATGAGTTTCCTTTCTTTCTTATAAGTTTATAATTTCTTAACTAATTAAATGAACTTGAATAAATATGATTAGGGAATATTGAAATAGGTATAAGTAGGAATCGAAAATAGAAATAGGTTAAAGGCTGGTGATTGTCAATTAGGGATTGATATCCATGCTAGTCATGGCCAAGAATTTGGGTGGTCGTGACACATAACATCATATGGATGAGTTTTCAAGAATTTCTTTAAGTGTTTTAACATGCTTGACCTTTAGGTAGTTTTGGATTTGTTTGCTACAAACAATTGAAAATTCAAGCAATGTAACAAAATTTTCAAATTTCAATGTATGCATATGCATTTTGAAGTAAAGTATTTTTAAATTTGTCATTTAGCAAAGTAACAAATTTGTTGGATTTTAATGTGTGCATGCATTTTTTATATGACACTTTTACATAAAACTGGGGCAAATTTTCTAGGTTGACTTGATTTCAAATGCTCCTAACATTTGCAAAGATATGTTATTACTTTTTTAGGAATTTATGTATATATGTTTGTCTCATGTTTGAAATTGTAATTTACATTTCCATTTGCATTTTTAATGTGTTTGATGAATGCTTTCAAGAGTATGGTGATGTTATTGATGATTGTGACAATGCTCTTCAATGTGCATGTATGCATTCTTGTAATTGATACTTACGTATAAAAATGGGGCAAAATTTCCATGTCTACTTATTTTAAATGTTCCCAGCATTTTTCAAAAACTTACAAACACATAAGTTATTATCTTTTGAAGAATCTATATGTGCATGTTTGAAATTGCAATTTACATTTTCATTTGCATTTTTAGTGCACTTGATGAATGCTTTCATGGGTATGGTGATGCCCTTTGATGGTTATGACATTGCTCTTTAATATGCACGTATGCATTTTGAATATCATTTAGAATTCACTTTCACATAAAATTGGGACAAAATTTCTACATCTACTTAAATTTATATGTTCCTAACATTTTTGAAAAATTTGTAAACATATATTATTACATTTTGAAGAACCTACATGTGCATGTTTGTCTTATAATCAAAATTATAATTTACATTTCCATTTCCATTTTTAATCCACTTGATGAATGCTTTCAAGGGTATAGTGATGCCCTTCCATAGTTGTGGCAATGCCTAGCATTTTTTTAAGATAATGGTGATGATTTGACATTCACAGATATGGCAAAGTATTGCTGATGGTTGTGGTGATATCATACCACTCTCTAAGACTATGTCAATTCCTAGACACTTCCTAGGATGCTACATTGTCCTTCCAATGGTCATAGCACTATTTTAATCATTTTCAAAATTGCGATGATGCATTTTCGCATCCCAAGATCAGGCCATGTCCTTTCAAGTACAATTTAAAGTCTTTATAGCAATTAAATTTTTGACCAAAATCTATTTTCATCAATGCGATTTGATTTCCAAATATTTTTATATCACCACTGCAAATTACTTTTCAACTTTTTTAAAAAATTATTGATTGCACATTATTTTCCATTAAAAAATCATTTTTGGCTATAATTTATTTTCTAATTCCAATCTACTTTCATCACTCTTTAAATTCTTGTTGTATTATGTTCACATTTTTAAATTCTTGCTACATCACATTCGCATTTTAAATTCCTACAATTTAAATTCCTACTGCAATACATTCTCATTTTTAAATTCCAGTCATTTAAATTCCTACTGCACCATGTTCATATTTTTGCATTCCTATCATTTAAATTCTTGTTGCACGTTTGCATTTTAAATTCACGTAATATGTATTCTACTATACCTACATTCGCATTTTGAATTCAAGTCATTTATATTCTTGCTATGCTACATTTACAATTTTAAATTCCTATTAATTGAATTCTTGTTGTGACATGTTCACATTTTTAAATTTCGATTGTGCCACATTCGTATTGTCATTTTTATTCTTGCTATGCCACGTTCACGTTTTTAAATTCCTACTACCTCATTTTCGCATTTTTAAATTCTTACTCCTATAATTTAATTTCCTATTACATTATGTTCACATTTTTAAATTTCTTTCATTTAAATATCTAATGTGCCACATTTGTATTGTTAAATTCTTGTCATTCAAATTCCTACTGCATCACATTTGCATTTTTAAATTCCTATCATTTAAATTATTGTTGTGCCACATTCACATTTTAAATTCCTATCATAGAGTTGCAATGTACCTAGGCAAAATACTTGTTCTATCTTTATTTGTTCTTAGTTAAGAATGTAATAAACTTGTTTACAACTTTTTTCTACTCAGAAACAAATAAAGAGGGCAACTTTAAACATCGTATTTTATCCAAGTTCATTCAAAAATATTTAAAAAATATAAAATAGAAAATATAAAAAATACAAATTGTGCATTTTATCTTGTTTTTGTTTTGTTAGTTGTCATTTATTTTCATTATTGTTAGCCTAGATTAATCTAGCTACATATTTTCCTTAGTTTTAATGTTGAAAAATAATTTTATCTAACAGTATGTTTTAGTGCTTTTGATTTGTTTTGTAGGTTCAAAGAAATATGATTCAAGAGATCCAAGATTAGTTTTATGACTTATTTTATTTTAACAAGATCTTTTATAAATGAGTTCAAATGATATTTGATCCAAATATTTTAACTAAACAATGAGGTCGTCTTTAAACCATTTGAAGAAAATTATAAAACTATTTTTAACTTCATGAATTAATAGCACATTTATGCATTGAAGAACTTATAAAAAATTCATGTTGAAATCAAAGCTGCAATTGATTTGTGAAATACAGATTTGAAAAATTATTTTACCAAAAGTTACGAAAATAATCTTCTTTGATGAATTAATTGATGCAAAGGCTATGAATAATAGACTGCACTTTGATTACCACACCAATTAGTTAGTTGTAACCATCATGAATCGATGCAATAATTGAAAATCAGTTATTCTATTATAGACAGTTACAACAGTTAGAACAACCTAATTGCCTTCACTATTTAAATGATTTTTCACAGTTTTTCTTCACATTCAAGTGCAAAACCTTCTGATAAGAAGAGCTAAATACATTTTCTCTCTACCTCATCAAATTCTAAAGATTGAATCAAGCTTTTAGATCAAACATCAATTGAAATCATCTTAGTTTGTTTAAGATTTTCATCTTAAACCAGTGGTATTATATTACTCAATCCTTCTTATTCTATTTCTTTTTATTTCAGATTTCTAGGGATTTAGAAATCTATATAGGTTTAGACGAGCCTATTCTAATTCTTCTAGGTTAGTAAGAAGCCTGTTTAATTTCTTGTGTTGTTAATGTAAACTGGTAATTCAGGAGCTTGGTAAATCTTGATAGTTTTATTTTTCAATTTAAGAGGTCTTTCAGTTAAGAAAGATCAAGTGGAGTAGACTTGAATTGCAATTTCAATTCAAGTTGAACTACTTTAAAAACTTGTGTCTTCAACTTCTCTTTCTACACTTATATCTTATTATTCATGCTACTACATTTATTATCAATCTACTACATATCTCATTAAAAGATAAGTCAATATTAGATAAAGGTGTATATGAATTCTCCAATGAAAAGAGGGCAAGATCTGTTTGTTTTCCGCAATCTAATTTTGTTGACGTTGGAATTTGGTTCACACAAAGAGTCCCAAACTCCAGCCAATGGGGATGAATTCTTAGACCTTAAACTATCTTCTGAAGTGCGAGGAATTGAATGGAGAGGAAGAAGAGCTGAACTGGAGGGAACAGAGTGGTATTTTAACATGGTTTAGCTAAATTCAGGGGGTACCGGACCCTACGTTTATGACGAAGTTTTATTAATATGAGAGAAGATTTTTACAGAGTCTGTGCTTACAAGTTTTTTGGCCTCTTCCCCTCTCTTCTAATAGTGCATCCCTATTTATAGAGTAAAGAGTTACATGCATTAATTACAAGCTACAGTTGTGTTACATTAATAAATAAATGTGAAAGATATAAAAACTCATGCAATTCAGTTGTTGTAGGCTTCTTTCTATGGGGGGCCTCTTGGACTGCTTTTTGTAGATTGACTTCATAGGTTGACATTGGTTAGGGAAGTATTAGAGCTCTCTTTTGAAGCTAAGTGCTAAGAGCTAGCTGAGGTAGCAACCTAGAGCTAGCTGAGCGACCTTGGGCTAGCTGAGGTAGCGATTTGGAGCTAGCTGAGAGACCTGAATGACTAAGACCCTTTCAGCTAGACTTAGGCCTTTGCCAGACTATTTCACATGGTACCAGAAAATGTGTATAACATAAGTGCCCCAACTCTCAGTCTCTCAGTTCGCTTCCCTAACTCTCAGTCTCTCAGTTTGCTCTATAGACTAAGAGTGAGACTCCTACTGGTAAAAGCTTGATATGCCATATTGATATAAATAAGTTCCTACAAATCATAGTTTAAAAGATTTAAATAGAATAAATGCCCAATGAGTCAATCGACTTTGGTAGCAGATATCAATGAATCATATAATTTAACATAAATAGGCTTTCAGTCAGAAAATTATGATTTTGGAAACATGTGTCATATTGAATGGCCAAGGGAGATCACACAGATGCATGATGAGCAAGGTGTTTGGAGCATCAACGGGGTTCCCATTAGAGTTCAACCCAGATGTAGTTTTACCTTAGAAAGGTGCCTCATAGGAGAGGGTGGCCAAAGTCGATTAGGTGCGGTTTAACCACTGCACTCATGCCTAGAGGTATTGTCTCATTTTTGGCAATTGCCTTGGGGTTTTGTCCCCTCGAACCCAACTGGGCGTATCTCAATAATCAGGTGAGGGTGCCTCAGCTAGCATGAATTTGGGTGCTTATTGGACGCATCTGTGCGACCTACTTGAGCACCCAATAGTGCAACTTCAGCTTTGAAAAAGGAGTTAAAAACCAACTATAATAAAATATTTAATGCTGGGGCAAAAAGTTACATCTAGCTCGTTCAAGTAAATAAGGAATGAGAACTTAGCTTTGTTCAAATATGAGCCAAAATGTAGCCAGAGTAGGTATGGCAAGACCTCCGTAGTGAGTTTCTATTCAGCTTGGTATTAAGCTCGTGAAATTTAAAGGGATGATCTAGAAGCTGTTGCGCTTTCATTTGTTGGTGTTGAGTTCATAAGGCTAGATGGTGTGAAATAGAGGTCGCTAGGATGCATTCCATCTTACTATCCCATCCTTAACTCGTATATACCCTGAACCACTTTGTTGAGTTCAAGCCGCATAATAATGCATGCTGCTAAGGGCACTCTCAACTCCATGGTTGAATCATAAATTCCAAAAAGGCATTCGAAGTGTTAAATCTTCTGCATTTCTTTTTGAAAAAATAGAATGTTATGGCTGCCTTTTCATGAAAGCCAGCAAGCTCTGCATGGCCATGTGAGTTGAACACCACTCTATTGTGGCAAGCAAACATTGGACCCAGGGGCTACATATTACTGCATGAGCTCCTTGTTGGAGCTTTCTCGCTGCTTGACGGGCATGCGAACTTAACATCACTGTTGTTGCTTATTCAACATTGGACCCAGCCTCAATATATGGTTGCTGCACGCTAAGCCATCATTAAATTCAGTTACTGCATAAGATATGCACAAGCTCCACACCAAACACAAGACTACATGACCACTAGATGAGTATGGCTTCCTCATGACAATAATAACTCATCATCACACCTATGTGCAGAACCAAGTCCAGAATGACATTATCGGTGTGAGCTCGTTGTGTCATTAATGCATAGCTTGAGTGCGAGGACCGAGCTGCTGCCTGGCTACGAGCTTGTTATGGCACAAACTGCTATATGGACTGAGGTTTATGGCTGAGAGCTTGTTAGCCGTTGTAAGCTCACGATTGAAGTGAGCTACTGCGAGTTACTACTATGAGCTTGTCATTGTGCGAGCTACTAGATTGTGTGTCGTGAGCTTGATGTTGAAATGAAATGTAGTTGGGTGTAAGCTCATCATCGTGTGAGCTACTGTAGGGATGACGTTCATGGTTGACAACTTGTTACTACATGAATTACTGCATTGCATGTTTACTTGGCTCATCACCCAACCTAGCTCTCATATGGTCAGAAACTTGAGCTCGTCATGAGATCTCTTTACTGCACATGCTCACTATCAAACCTAGTCTTGCATGGTTGCACTTGAGCTTGCCATTATGCAAGCTACCACACTGTTGCTTCATGAGCTTGTGATTGAGCCAAACTGTTACAGCCCTGTGAGGACTGAGTTGCTGCATCGTCGTGAGCTCATCATGCACGAACTACTGCATGGTTATAAGCTTAGTTTCACATTGCTGCTGTTAGTTTCTGCAAGCCATTGCTATGGCTAGAAAACATGAATGATAGCCACTGTTGAATGAGAGGGGCCAATCTGAGCAACAAATCCAAGCAGTCTGGTGGTCCAACATTAAGCGATTCACTGGAATGGAGGAAAGGCTAACTAAAGAGTTTAATGGTTTACTGGTTCATGTCCTACTCTTCGATGAAGGCAAGACCAAATGTGTCTAACCAGAGAAACAATAACTTGCATATGGTAGGATTCAAGCAGGTCAACCATCATAGTAAAAATTAACCAGGATGCAGGTAGAGTCCCTACAAATGGCACCAAAAATGTTGACATTGAAATTTGATTCACACGGAGAGTCCCAAACTCCAGCCAACGGGGATGAATTCTTGGACACTAAATTGTCTTCCAAAGTTCAGGGAATTGAATGGAGAGGAAGAAGGGCTAAACTGGAGGTAACAAAGCGGTATTTTAACGTGGTTTAGCTAAATTTGGGAGGTACCAAACCCTACATCCACGGTGGAATTTTTATTAATATGAGAGAAGATTTTTACAAAGTTTATGCTTACAGGTTTTTTGGCCTCTTCCCCCCTCTTCTAATAGTGCATCCCTATTTATAGAGGAAGGAAGAGTTACATGCATTAAGTACAAGCTATAGTTATGTTACATTAAGAAATAAATGTGAAAGATATAAAAACTCCTACAATTCGATTGTTGCAGGATTCTTTCTATGGGGGGCCCTTAGACTGCTTTTTACATATTGACTTTATAGGTTGATATTGGCTGGGGAAGTATTAGAGCACTCTTTTGAAGCTAAGTGCTGAGAGCTAGTTGAGGTAGCGACTTAGAGCTAGCTAAGCGACCTAGAGCTAGCTGAGCGACCTGGAGCTAGCTGTGTGACCTGAGGCTAGCTGAGGTAGCAATCTGGAGCTAGCTGAGCGACCTAGAGCCAGTTGTGCAACCTAGGGCTAATTAAGGTAGCAATCTGGAGCTAGCTGAGCGACCTGAATGACTTAGACCCTTTTAGCTAGACTTGGGCCTTTGCCAGCCCATTTCACATGATACTAAAAAATGCCTATAACAAATTTTTACTAGGACCATCAGTATATTTGCACATCGATGTATTGATGAACTTATGAAAAATTCATGTTGAAATCGAAGCTGCAATCAATTTGTGAAATATAGATTTGAAAAATTATTTTACTGAAGGTTAGGAAAATAATCTACTTTGATGTAGTAATCAATGCAAAGGCTATGAATAACATACTGCACTTTGATTACCACACCGATTAGTTAGCTATAACCATCATGAATTGATGTTATAATTGATGCAATAACTAAAAATCAGTTATTCTGTTATAGACGATTATAGCAATTAGAATAACCTAACTGCCTTCACTATTAAAATGATTTTTCACAGTTTTTCTTTACATTCAAGTGTGAAAACTTCTTATAAGAAGAGCTAAACATGTTTTCTCTCTACCTCATCAAATTTTAAAGATTGAATCAAGCTTTTGGATCAAACATCAATTGAAATCATCTTAGTTTGTTTAAGATTTTCATCTCAAACCAATGGTATTGTATTACTCAATTCTTCTTATTCTATTTATTTTTATGTGAGATTTCTAGGGATTTAGAAATCTGTACAATTTTAGAAAAGCCTATTCTAATTCTTCTAGGTTAGCAAAAAGCCTGCTTAATTTCTTGTGTTGTTGATGTAAACTAGCAATTCAAGAGCTAGGTAAATCTTAATAGTTTTATTTTTCAATTTAAGAGGTCTTTCAATTGAGGAAGATCAAGTGGAATAGACTTGAATTGTGATTTCAATTCAAGTTGAACCATTTTAAAAACTTGTGTCTTCAACTTCTCATTCTACAATTACATCTTATTATTCTTGCTGCGACATTTATTATCAATCTGCCACATGTCTCATTAAAAGATAAGTCAATATTAGATAAAGGTGCATATGAATTCTCCAACGAGAAAACGGCAAGATCCATTTGTTTTTTGCAATCTAATTTTTACTGGGATCATCAGTTGGCATCAAAGCTTTGGCTCTTAATACACCTATATCTTTCCTGAAAAATATGGATTCTTACTTTTTCTTCTTACCTAAGTATCTACCAATACTCAAACCTCCTAGTTTCAATAGGGAGCACTATACCTATTGGAAACAGAAAATGAGAGACTTTATTGAGACTATGGATGTGGATATGTGGGAATTGGTAGAAGAAGGATATTAACCCCTTAGGACTATTATTAATGGTGATACAGAACTTAAACCTAAATCACTTTGGACAGAAAATGAAAGAAAAAAACACTTACTATTAAAGTGAAATGGATAATCTCAAATTCTTTATCACCAAATGAATATGAAAGAATCTCAAACTGTTCCATAGCTAAACAAATTTGGGACACACTGGAAATTGCACATGTAGGCACTTCACAAGTTAAAGCTTTAAAGGTGCATGTACTTGTGTCTTAGTATGAAATGTTTAAAATGGATGAGGGTAAGTCTATTAAAGATTTAATTCAAAGATTTACTATTATCACTAACCATTTGACTTTACTTGGAAGAAAGTTTAAGAATACAGATTTAGTTCATTAAATTCTAAAATCCTTGACTGAAGAGTGGTAGCCAAAGGTCACTACAATCAAAGAATCATTGAAGATGGGAATTCCTATAGTTCAAGAGCTGTTTGACAATCTTGAAGAGCATGAGCTTGAATTAAGAAGATATAAGAAGAATGGGGATGACAAAAAGAAAAAGACCCTTGCACTTAAAGTAGCTGAATCAAATGAAAGAGAATCTGAAATAAATGCAAACCCAATCAACAAGGAAGATATGGCCTTGCTAAGTAAGAAACTGTAGAAAATTCTAAAGGACAAGAAAAACAAAGAAAGAAGAAAAATAACATCACAAAGAAAAAGTAATGGCAAAACTGAGCAAGGAAGTTCAATTAGTGCTATTCCTACTTGCTTCGAATGCAAGAAACCTGGACATATCAAGCCAGATTATCCAGTCTATTTAATGAAACAATTAGAGAACGAGAGAAAGAAGGAAAGGCAGTCCTACAAAAAATCAAACTTTACTATTTAGGATGATGAAGAACCTAATACAGCTAAAGAAGATGAATCAGAAGAAGATGCATTGCTTTGTCTTATGGCCAAACACAGTGATGATGTTGAGGTACTGAGCAGAAATCCTTTCTTTACTATTTTTGATTGTGATGAATCTGGTGATGAATTTGAAAAAGATCTTAGTGAAGATAGTGATGATGAGGATGTGGCTGATCTTTGTGTTAAATTGTATGATTGTTTAGTAGAAACCAAAAAGCAATTGACTGCTACTAAAAATGAATAGAAAGTTTTGAATGAAAAAGTTAAGTTTTTAGAAAAAGAGAATGGTTAATTAATTGCTGTAATTGAAAAAGGCTACAACAGTGCTATCAATACATCTAAGATTGAAGTTTTGACAAAGAAATTGTAAAATTTTTTAGACAGCAATCAAAAATTAGAATATGTATTGCACAACCAGAAATTTTCCTACAATAAAACTAGTTTGGGATTTAGAAAGTTAAACTACAGAAAATGCAAGAAATGGAGACCTGCTAATATTACCTGCTTTTATTGTAACCATAAGAGACATCATATTAGAAACTGCTTTTTTAGAAATGGTGTTTGCCTATTAAAACCTAATGAAAGATTGGTGTGGTTACCTAAATCTACAAATGTTAGAAAAATTTCTATTATGTCTACTAACTCTAATGGACCAAAAGTCAATGGGTACCACCAATGCTAGTATGAACCTTATGTTATAGGGATGTAAGAGACAAAGCACAAATTTATGATTTTTGGATAGTGGATGTTCGAGACATATGATCAAAAATAAAGATGAGTTCATTTGTCTCACACCCATGAATGGAGGTAAGGTAACTTTTGGAGACAACTCCAAAGGAAGAGTAAAAAGGATAGGTAAGATTGATAAGTCTTCAGATTCTTGCATAAATGATGTTTTGTATGTAGATGGCTTAAAACACAATTTCTTGAGTATAAGTCAGTTCTATGATGAAGGAAATAAGGACATCTTTAATTCAAATAAATATCTTATTATGAATGGTGTTGATAATCAACTTAAGCTTGTAGGACATAGGGTTAAAAATGTCTACCTATTTGATTTGAATTTTAAATGTAAATTAGACTTTGCATGCTTAGTTAATCTTAATGATGACACTTGGATCTGGCATAGAAGGCTAGGACATATTAATATGGAATTGATTGGAAAATTGTCAAAGAAAGATTTAGTATCTAGTTTGCCTAAGTTGCATTTCATCAAAGACAAAACTTGCAGTGCTTGTCAAAGAGGAAAATAGGTGAAATCTTCATTCAAATAAAAAAATATTATTACAACACCAAAACCCTTGGACTTGTTTCATATGGATTTAATAAGTCCATCCAAAATCAAAAGTTATAGAGGTAACTCCTATAGGTTTGTGATTGTAGCTAACTTTTCCAAATTTATTTGGACTCTCTTTTTATCTCACAAAGTGATACATTTCAAGCCTTTAATAGACTTGCAAATGTAATTCTGTGGCAAACATGGTATAAAGCATAATTTTTCAGCACCAAGGACACCCCGGCAAAATGGTGCTGTTGAAAGGAAAAACAACTGCCTTGGAGAAATGGCAAGAACCATGCTGAATAATAGCACACTTCCAAAGTCCTTTTGGGCAAATGCAGTCAATACTACATGCTATATAATGAATAGGGTACTTTAAGACCTATTTTAAATAAAACACACTATAAGTTATATTTTGGAAGAAAGCCTAATATTTTATATTTTCACATCTTTGGTTGCAAATGCTATATTCATAACAATGACAAAGATAGCTTAGACAAATTTGACCCCAAATCTGATAAAGGAATCTTCATTGGTTATTCTTCAACCAACAAAGCCTATAAAGTTTATAACAAAAGGACCTTGAAGATCGAAGAATCTGTGCATGTAGTTTTTAATGAGTTTTCCTTGAATGATCACAGGTCAGATGTAGAAGAAGACTAGCAACACAGGTGGAGTTCAACATCAACGTCAGAAACTCAGCAAAATAATTTGAAGATTTATGCTATAGAATCTAGTGAGGATGTTGATTCAACCATCATGGACAGCGCTTCGCTCTGCTCTCCAACAAAAACTTGAAAGTTTATAGGAAATCACCCTAGAGAACTTATAATAGAAGATGCATCAAAATAGGTAACATGAAGTAATTTGAAAATTTTTTGCAATTTTTCTTTATTTATTTCGTTGATGAAGCCTAAAAATATTCAAGAAGCCCTACATGATGATAACTGGATTATGGCTATGCAAGAGGAATTAAATCAATTTACTAGAAATCAAGTTTGGACACTTGTGCCAAATAATGATCAATACAATGTAATAGGGACTCATTGGGTATTCAGGAATAAATTGGATGAAAATGGCATCATAATTAGGAATAAGGCTAAGCTAGTTGCTAAAGGCTATAATCAGGAAGAAGGCATAAACTTTGATGAGACATTTGCCCTAGTAGCTAGACTAGAAGTCATTAAGATGCTGTTAGCATTTGCATATACTAGGAACTCTAAGCTTTATCAAACGGATGTTAAGAGCACTTTCTTGAATGGATACATTTTAGAGGAAATTTATGTACAACAACCCCCTGGTTTTAAAGATCCTCTAAATCCAGATTATGTCTTTAAACTTCAAAAGGCACTCTAGGTTTAAAATAGGCTCCTAGAGCTTGGTATGATAGGCTTAGTAAGTTCTTAATTCAAAAAGGATTCAAAAGAGGAAATGTAGACACCACATTATTCATTTTAGAAAAAGGTAAAGATATTTTACTTGTACAAATTTATGTGAATGATATTGTGGTTGGCTTAACAAATGAAGACTTGTGTAAAAAGTTTTCAAAATTAATGCAAAATGAATTTGAAATGTCAATGATGGGTGAACTAACCCTTTTCCTTGGCCTACAAATTAAACAATCAACTAAAGGTATTTTCTTATATCAAACTAAGTATAATGTTGAATTGTTGAAGAAATTTCAATTTAATAAATGTAAACCTATAGGAACTCCTATGTGTCCTTCTCTAAAATTAGATAATGATCCAAATGATAAGATTGTAGAGCTTACTCTATTTAGAGGTATGTGCAAGATATTAAACTAATTCTAAGGAATCACATCTATCAGCACTTAAAAGAATTTTTAGATATCTGGTAAGAACTAAAAATTTAAGACTCTGGTATCCTAAGTCAAATAGTTATAGTTTATTAGGATATTTCGATGCCAATTATGCAGGAAGAAAAACAAATAGGAAAAGCACTAGTGGTGCTTGTCAATTTCTTGGGTATTCATTAGTTTCATGGTCATGAAAAAAGAAAAACTGTATTGTTTTATCTAGTGCTAAAGTAGAATACATAGTGGCTGGAAATAGTTGTGGCCAGATTCTCTGGATGAAACAATAGCTTTCAGACTATGGATTAAACTTTCAAAAAATTCCAATACTTTGTGACAACACAAGTGCAATTAACATAACCAAAAATCCTATAATTCATTCTAGAACTAAGCATATTCAAATTAGACACCACTTTTTAAGAGATCATGTTTAAAAAGGAGATATTTCAATAGACTTTGTTCAAACAGACTTTTAGTTAGCTGATATTTTTACCAAACCTTTAGATGAAAAGAGATTTATATTCATTAGTAGAGAAATTAGAATGATAAACCCTGAAGAAATTAAACAAAATTAGATACTTTTAATTGTTTACTAGTATATGATTCTTATTTGATTTTTTATATATTCTTATTTCATTTGTTGTATTTGACTTTTTAATGCAAAATCTAACTTAAGCATCAGAGTTTCTTAAGTTTGTTTTGCAAGTATATCAATTAAAAAATTAAGGTACAAGTCTAGATAGTTCATTCATACATATATAAAAATTGATTTTTGCACATTGAATCGAAGTTAACATCAATTTCTATTGTTTTGGTGTACTTAAATCGATTAACACATAATTTCTACCTTGAAAATTTTAAACTCTAATCGATTTTGATATCGATTCACAAAAATTTTCAATGTCTCTGTATAATCATTTTGAATGCAAAAATCAATTTCATAATCGATGTAAACATAAAAATATTCAAAAATTTAGGGGGAGTAATGCTTTTAAATTTTTTTTGCCTCCTCTGTTGTTTTCTTTTTTTATGTTTCAAAAGGGGGAGAAAAAGCATAAGCTTCATTTTTGATGATTTCCTCCCTTAAATTTTTTTTTCTTTTACTTTGAACCTCATCTAAAATTGTTTGTCAACATCAAAAAAGGGGAGATTGTTAGCCTAGATTAATCTAGCTACATATTTTTCGTGGTTTTAATGCTGAAAAACAATTTTATAAACAATTTTATCTAACAATATGTTTTAGTATTTTTGATTTATTTTGTAGGTTCAAAGAAATATGATTCAAGAGATCCAAGATTAATTTTATGACTTATTTTATTTTAATAGGATCTTTTGTAAATGAGTTCAAATGATATTTGATCCAAATATTTTAACTAAATAATGAGGTAGTC